>PVLC010010724.1:0-49491 GCA_004027655.1 Graphiurus murinus
ATTCTACCTCCGAGCTACACCCCCAGCCCTATTTTTTTATTCTTTATTTTGAAACCGAGTCTCACTAAGTTGCAGAGTGCCTCACTAGGTAGCTGAGGTTGGCCGCGAACCCGGATCCTCCGGTCTCAGCCTCCCGAATGCTGGGATTATAAGCGTGCACCACCACACCCGGCCGAAGTGTAATTTAAATAGCTTTTTCACATGCTTACATTAATTTCCATAAAATAATTCAACTATGAATTACTGAACTGAGATTCTAAACTTGAGAAAATTAGATTTGAATTATATATGTCAAATTGCAACATTTTGGTAGGAGGCACCTTATTTCAACATAAATTAATTGAGAAACAATGTACAGAAAACTAGAGGAAGTACATCAAATTTGAACAAAATATGAAGTAATTTAGTACATACATGGTCAAATTTGAGAGAGGTAAGGATAGACCCTCCCATCAAGCACCCTGCTTGAATTCTGATATTAACACTCCTTTGAAGTCATGCAGTTATTACAATAAAAGTATTATTTGTCATATCATTAATACAGTAGTTCAAATTTCTTAACAATATTACTCAGTCACCCAACAGTGCACTATTATTTTTTTATTCTATTTTTTAAAAATCAAGTACAGGTATTATTTCTTCAAAAACTTCAAATAATTTAAATTCTGATACTTTAATTTGTATATGTTTATCAAATTTAAAGCTATTATACCTTAAAAACAGTCTCAACATTAAATAATATACTGACTATAGTACTGGAGAACTGGTCAGTTTATAAATAATCTCACTGGGTAGTCAGAGAATGTGCATACTATGGCAGAGTGAGTGTTTATAAAAATAGAAGATTCTAAGCCGGGCGTGGTGGCGCACGCTTGTAATCCCAGCATTCGGGAGGCTGAGACCGGAGGATCCGGGTTCGCGGCCAGCCTCAGCTACCTAGTGAGGCACTCCGCAACTTAGTGAGACTCGGTTTCAACATAAAGAATAAAAAAATAGGGCTGGGGGTATAGCTTGGAGGTAGAATGCCCCTGAGTTCAATCCCCAGTACCGAAAAAAAAAAAAAAAAAAATAGAAGATTCTAACTTCTCCACATTTTTGCTAATCCTTATTACTATTGACCATTTTAATTATAGCATTTCTGGTGGATGGGAGGCGATATCTCATTGTAGTGTTTATATATATTTCTCTAATGAATAATGATGTTAAGCATTCAGCGTTCTCATTGGCAACTTATACATCTTCTTTGGACAAGTTTCTATTCAGGTCCCTCCATAAAATGGTACAGCCCTTTGAAAACAGTCTGGCATTTCTTCAAAATATTAATATAGTCTAGCAATTCTACTTTTAGCCTTCTAGGTATATACCCAAAATAGATGAAAACAAGAAAGCTTATATATGGATGTTCATAGCAGCATTATAAAGATAGAAGTGACTCAAATGTCTATCAAATGATGCATGGAAAAATAAAATATGGTGCATTAATCATAAAGGAATGAATTACTGATACATGTTGCAAATATAAGCAAACCCTGAAAACACTGGACTGTATGAAAGAACACAGTCACAAAAGCCCATGTATTATATGATTTCATTTTTAGATGAAAGTTCAGGAATAGACAAATCCATAAAGACTGAAAGTGATTGTCTAGAACTGAGAGAGCAAATGAAAATAGAGAATGGCTGCTAATGGATACAAGATCTTTTGGGGGGGTTGATAAAAATGTTCGGGAACTATGTGATATTTGTTCAATGCTAAGACTATACTAACAACCACTATATTGCATTTTTGGATGGTTTATATGGTATGAGAATTTTATCTCAATAAAGCTGTTTTTTACAAAAGAAAGAAAATACAGTCCATTGTGTTGAAAAATTGCGATTCTCGCTGATTGTAGTGACACATGCCTACAGTCCCAGCCACTCAAGAGGCTGAGACAGAAAGATGGCTTGAGGTCAGGAGTTCAAGGCCACCCTGAGCAACAGAGCAAGACCCTGTCTCCTAAAAATAAAATAAAATTGAGACTACATATATTTAGAAACATTACTTATATTTTTCTTATTATGACAGGCTACTATGGGTACTAAGCAAACAAGGAAGTACCATGGTCAACTGTGAATCTAAATGTTCTTTCAGGCATTGATCCATTTTTTCAACAAATTTTTTCTTAAGTCCTTGCCATGGAATGATGAATACAAAGCAGGACTAAAGATAAAGCTGAAAGATAAAGTGTTTATGTAATGGGTGAGAGAGACAAGATGAATTCTGGGTTAGTGACACTAAATTCTCTTTATTTATTCATTCCCAGATGTGGATATTGGTGGGGGTAAAGAGATTCAACCAGAAAAGATGACACCCAAATTAGGCCTTGATGGTTTCATAGGAAGCTAGCCAAGTAAAAGGTTATAGTATTCTTCAGAGACTTGCCCTTCCCTTCCCACACCCTCCACTAGGGATTTACCCTTGACAGGCATATTGTTATTATTATATCCTCTCTGCCAGCCACAATAGACTAGAACATAAATAAATCCCTGACCCAAACTACTCCAGATGTTCTCTCCTAGGAATTAGGAATTTGGACTTACTCAGTCTAGGTGAGTGTAACTTGAACTGGGGATGTAAATTCAAGAATCATGGGTCTGCCATCATCTGGTACCTACACGTAGAGGGCAAGAAAGTCAGTCTGAGAAGATGGATAAAAGAAACTGGTACCCAGAGAGAAGAGACAAGAAATGAAAAGTGAGTACTACTGGGTTACTGATGGCTTTCTCATTCCTGCTTCCATGTAGAAGCTCCTGGATTTTGTTAGATGCTCCAGTATCCTTCCAATAAAAATTTCCTTTTAGTTTATGTGAATAAAGAGAAAATCAAACAAAAATACAGAAACAGTGTGTGGGCAGCAGAAATATATAGGCCTGTTAGAGGAGTCGACATGGGTAAAGGCATGCTGTTTATATTATTCTATTTATTTGCTAGATTATTAGAGTCTTCTCTATATAATCTTTCACCATTGAACAATATATTGAGAAAATCTAACTAATTCACTTGATTCCTTATAAATTACTTCCTATAAGCAATTTCTAAAAACCAATAGGTATGATAAGAAATCAGTGTATAGAAACACTGAGTTGCACTGGTATTTCTTATTTCTATCCCACTTAAATATCCAAGCTATTTAATCAGATAACAATAATGATAGATATTGTCCAATTTTCATCCAGAATAAATATGTCACAATGCATATATTTGTAATTAAAAATAAATAATAATTAGTAGCAGAACCGAATCTATATTAAAAATGTAAACAAAAACATTTAAATTTGAGACTTGTATTGGTTCCTTACACTAATGCTCACAAGCAAAGAAAAGAAATTACTTAATATTTAAGTCATATACATATTAGAAATTTAAATTTAAAAAGCTTCAGAAGTGAGAATTGATAAAGAATACTATTAAAATTAAATTGAACAAACATTAAAATATATTTACACGGGATTGTGAAGAAGTTATAAAGATTTTCAGAATCAGAATTAGGTAATATAAAAGAAAAGAAATAGAAAGGGCACACATTTTTTTGGCATTTGTTCACCATTTTCTGTAGACTTTTAGCTAATAATGAAAATCTTACAGTTTATTTTGTTTATTTAACGTTCTGTCTAACATCTCTCTGCCTGGATTAATCCATATGAGTTTCAGTGTCCAACAACCTCTTCCTACTATCATTCAAAAGAATTTAGTAGAAGATATGACTTGTCAGTACCAGTTTCAGTTCCCCAAAAGCCTTTGCTATAAAGGTAGCATTTTTTTTTTTTTTTTTTTTTTTTTGCAGTACTGGGGATTGAACTCAGAGGCATTCTACCTCTGAGCTATACCCCCAGCCCTATTTTTTATTCTTTATTTTGAAACCGAGTCTCACTAAGTTGCGGAGTGCCTCACTAGGTAGCTGAAGCTGGCCGCGAACCCGGATCCTCCGGTCTCAGCCTCCCAAATGCTGGGATTACAAGCATGCGCCACCACGCCCAGCTAAAGGTAGCATTTTTAATGTCTTCCTTTTTTATTTTTATACTTTCTTTTGGTTCATTGTAGTCTCACATCATAACTTAGTTCAGTCCTAATATTATGACAGTAGATACAACTGCCATTATATCTAGTACAGTTCCTACATACGATATATTGCAAGGGGCAGAGATGATGGCATTTAAATGCTGAAGATAAGTCACTTAATTTCAAGTAATGTGTTAGAAGGGTTACATTATCAACTATGTTGTTTCCAAAGAGGAGCATTCCATACATTTGAGCGTGGTTGTAGGTGCTAGTAGTTTAGCCCTTATTTTCCACTTCAAATAGCTGAGTTTTATTATTGCTCTAGTGGAAAGAATGGTAATGTTAGTTATTCTTCCAAAAGTAACTCTATTAAATATTATTTACATGTTAGCATATTGTGTTAACGTTATTCTATACATGAGACATGATTATAAAAGTGAAAATATTTATATTACTCATATTTTAAAATAACCACAAAATTACTAATATTTTTAAATAACCATCTTGAAAATAAGGCTATGGAACTACTTACTATCAGAACAGTGTATTAAACTAAATGTCTCTTAGGGTAGCATTATAAATTTAAAGTATTAATGAAAAATACTGGATAAAAATTAAAATTATATGTCACATACAGTAAAGCAATCTCCTCTAATTCTTTTTACTGTAAAATTAAAATTATATGTCACATACAGTAAAGCAGTCTCTAATTCTCTTTTTACTGTATACCTTATATACAGTAAAACTCTTCCCCACTGTCCTCTGAGCTCTTTAGTTAGTCTCTATGTCTTTTTCATCATTTCATCTCCAGAGTCTGGCAAAATACCTATATACACAGATATTCATGAATGTTTATTGAGCTCATCAATATAATAAAGTAGTATTTATTAAGTCCCATCTATTGTCAGACTCTTCTCCAGTAATAGATTACAATAGTGTAAAAAATAATTTTTTGAAACTCTCCACTCTCATGAAGATTGTGTTTTGGAATGGCTAAGTTTATAACAAAAACTAAAAAGAGATGATATGATATAGCAGAGGTTAGTAAAAGTTGTGGTGGAAAATAGATCTCTGAAGAGAATATTGAGCAAGGATTGAACTTGAGTGTAATCTGAAAAAACAAAACAGCCAGACAAATGGATTTGGAGGAGGAGCATTCTCGGCAGAGGGAGAGGCAAATGCAAATGCAAAAAAAAAAAAAAACCCTGAAGTCTAAGGCTGCCTGATGTGTTCAAAAAACTCTATCAAGGCTGCAATGCTGTGAGCAAAGGGAGATCAGCAGGAGATGAAGTCAGCCAGTTAGCAGGGCGTCAACCCCATGTGCCATTTAGACTGCTGTAAAGACTTTAGGAAAAGTGATTTGGAAAAATCACGGAAAAGTTAAAGCAGAGGCATGACACAATCTGATTTGTGTATTTTGCAAGACCATTCTGGTCCTTGCATTGAGACTCAGAGGAAAATGGGCTATCAGAGTCCTGGGAAGGAAGCAGAGGCACCCACACTGCCAGCAACCAGAGGTGCAAACATAAAGTAGATTTGGGGACTGGGAAAAGCTACCTGCAAACAGCTGGCAGGGGGTGAACAACCTGCTGAGCTCTAGTATATGTCTCAGAGAGGAAGGGGCCACATGCACCACACACACAACTGTGTTTATTTGGCCTCCCACAGATATGTGGTGGTAAAAGGTGGGTGGTAAAAAGATAGTAGTAGATATTCCCTTTTGTCGTTACACTCCTCAGCAAATCACAGTCCTGTGTTGAAGCCAGCCTTAGTCCTGTTTCAAAACAAAATACAAAAGAGGTTAGCAGTATAGCTCAGTGGTAGAGCACCCCTGGTTCAATCCCCAGTAGCACAGGCACACACAAAAAGGAGTCATTTAAAGGCTAGTTGCAATAAAAAATCTGAAAAACATATAGATAAATATCATATAATTTGTTAATTAAGTCCATCGGTCTCTATTGTACATTGAATTTTTAACGTATACATGGCTTTATAACATTATTACTAGGTCATTTGGAAAATATTTGAATTATACAAATATATGAGTTGTATTTCAAATGTACTCTCACAAACATATCAAAGTCAATCACTAAACTGAACTTGAGAAGGAGGGAGGGCGAGGGAGTGGGGCAGGACTTGGGGAAGGGTTAAATGAGAAATGTGTGCACGTATGCCTTTATCACCTTGTACCTGACAAAGATGTATGACTACAATGCACCAATTTTAAAAAAATTTAAAATAAATAAAAGTAAATAAAGTGCACAAATTTAAAAAAAGAATATTTCTAAAGGTCACTCACATTTATATCACTCCAAATTTTATTAGAAGAAAATTATTTAGGTTAGTGGCAAATACAAGTTGCCCACAATTCTAATTTTCATTTGAAAGATCAAAATTTATCACTGGCAACAAATGATGTCAGTTATTTTTCTTGAAATGAAAGTCTCTTTCTTCATTTATGAGAAAATGCCAATACCCAGTTATGAATAACAATAATTTTCCTGTCAGTTGTTCTTTTTAAAATAAAAATGATTTTCAATGAAAACAAAACAAGTACTTTTCTTACAGACAATTGTTAGACTTTAGTATGCAGCAGAAATGCTTCATGTGCCCTCAGAACATAAAAAACACATACACTTAAGGGTTGGGATTTAATAATATTTTTTGCTGCTTCCTCTAGGAAGCTTTTTTTTTTTAACTGAAAGTACTTGTTGATCACTTCTACAATCTTATGCCAATGTCTTAATTGTGCTAAGACATACAACAATATTTCAGACCAGTGCTTTGGTATATTCGGAACAACATGGAGAGATGGTAATTTAGAGATACTGAGAGAACACTGAATCTCTAAATGAAAAAATATTCCTGTTAAAATATGGTACAAGCAAATCATGAGTCAGATAAAGGAGCACAAGGGCCAGAAAAGGGTCAGAATATAAGGATGCACTAAACAGCCCATAAAGTACTTTTCAATTTTCCTCTTCCCTATAAGTTTTCTGGAATATCACAAAACAAGAACAATACCTCAGTAGAAAAAGACCATTACCCTCCTGAAACTGGAGGCTGATATTTGATTGGACCATGTCCCTCTGACCTAATCACCCGATTGATCATCAGACTACCAGAGATGATGATGTAAACTGAGACCAGCCCCCTAAATGTGGAAACACGATCTTGCCCAATATTTCCCAGACAGGACAGAAGCCCAAGCCCTTTGGATTACATATATTCCACAAATTAGGTTCTCTAATAAAAACCTGACCTTATGCTCTGCTTGCTCTTGAGGACCACATCTTGCTCTTGAGATTGTCCATTCTGCTCTGAGAATGGGTACTTTCACCTTTCTCTTTCTGATAAAACCCTTCCCCTTTTGTTGAGATCTGACTTGTTCTTAAATTCTTTGCTACGATGGAGTCAAGAAGAGTTGGTCTTCTTTAGACTTTCTCAAACCCCCACATGGTGATAACAGTTGTATGACTGTTTGACATGACAGCAGTCATCTTTGAATCATAACTGACATGATTTCTCCAGAATAGATCTAGCTGTTGTTTCCTGCATAGCTTCCCAGCAAACTGAAAATAGACAAAACCTTTAGGTGGTATGTGGAGCTTTATAATTGGACCCTACTCAAGTGATGTGTCTTACTTTTTCATATTAGTTAAAATAAACCAGACATATTTCAGGTACAACAAAGTCACTTTTGTCCTAACTCTTAAACACACCCTCTTTCTAACCAAAATTGTGGAGATCCAATTGGTCTTGATACCTCCCATTACCAGGCTTCCATCAGTAAGTTCTCTAATACATTGCTCTCTGTGCAACTCTAGACCTGTCTGCCTTACTTTCTTTGGTTTCATGGCACCTTGAATGCTGGTCCTCATACACTAGGACTGGATTTTTCAGAACAACAGTGAAATATACAAACACTACGTAGGTATGGATATGAAAATAGTTTGGTCTCAATGACTCCCTGCAAAGGTCATGGAGACTCACAGCAAGGTGAGGAGGGAAATCCTAATGGTTATCTCTCCACAATCATTTATTTATTTTAATTTCCTCACTTTGTTTTAATTCTCACTATCAGCATCCAGGCTTAAGCTTCCATTACTCTATACCTGGCTCTGTATTAACATCCCTAGCTTCTGTGTATTAGGGAAAGCATACAATTTTTTACTTTTTTGACTGACTAATTAACATAATGTTTTCCAGTTCCATCCATTTCCCTGCAAATGACATCATTTTTGTTCTTCTTTATGGCTGAGTAAAATTCCACTATATACATATCTCATTTTGTAATCCATTCATCTGTTGATAGACATCTTGGCTGCTTCCATAGTTTGGCAATTGTGAATTGTGCAGCTATAAACATAGATGCACATGCGTTGGTCTGATAGTTTGGTTTCCATTCTTTTGGGTAGATACCCACAAGTGGTATTGCTGGATTATAGCATCCTAGCTGTTGGCTTTAACTTCAGTTGACCATGTTTCATTCTGTTCTATACATTTGTTCCTTAAGTATATCTCTGAATTATTTATTTTCCCTCATGCTTGAAAAGATAATAATTATTATTTGTTCTTATTTCAGAAGATAACTAACTGCTTTGACCTGGCATTCAAGGTCTTCCATTTGGTCATCTGCATAGAGTGCTCTAATTCCCATTATAAGTTACAGAGCATTCCCAGTTCTAAAGATTTCCTTCCTTAGTTTCCCATTTTAAAAGAATTTTCTCCCATTTAAGTGCTAACCAGCTTGGACCCTGCTTTGCTTCTGAGATGAGAAGAGATTGGACACATTTAGGATGGTATGGCCTGTAATTCCACAATTTGGGAGCTGAGACAAGAGAATTGCAGATTTGAGGTAGCCTCAGCAACTTAGCTAGACTCTATTTCAAAATAAAAATAAAAGGGCTGGTAGTATAGCCTAGAGGTAGAATGCCCAGAGTTAAATTTTCAGTAATAATAAATAAGTAAATAAATATTTTTCTTTGTCCTCTATGCTTTTCAATCTCTATGTTCCTTCTGAAAATTTTGCCTTTGACAGGTGCTTTTCTGGAAGTTTTGTGATTTTGTGATTTAAATTTTGACAAATTATACCTGAAAAGAAGTTGGGGGTTTTTACTATGGGTGGGCTAGGAATTTGCTTTTGTAAGGTAATGAGGCAATAAGGTTTTCTAAAAGAGCATTCAAGATCTCAGCATGAGGGAAAATCCACTGCTTTGATTCAAACAGAACACTCCTTTCTATGGAGGGCTGTTTAAATGCCTTGCTAAAACCATATGGCTGTTGTTTGGAAGAAGAGGTTAAATGTTTAAATCATAACCATGTAATTAACATGTCTATTGTAAGACTGAAAGAACTACTATAGTAGTATTTTTTCCACAGGCAGAGCGGCATGGCTTGGCTAGTAAAAATAGGTGACCAAGCTTTGCATATGAATGACTTAGTCTTAGGCTTAGTCCTCTGTATAACCCTGTGAACTCTCTGAATTCCTGCCATCATTGAAGCTAATAAGGGATAAGGAAGAGAGAATGATCACCCTGCTACTACTCCATAAACAAGGCTGAATGTAGTCTGGGTAGTTGAAACTAATAATGTGTGCATATCCTCTTCAATCATAGTCCAAAAAACAAAGTCTTAGTGACTGGGATTACATGTTCTACTATTGGTCAAAGGATTTTTCCCTTCTATCACCACCTCCACCATTTCAACAGTTAAGACCTTAGGATGAGATTCTTCCCATGCATTTGTTTCCATTGTAGTGGAGAGAGTAGGTTTTTCTTAGCAATTGTGCTCTGAACTGCTGGTATTTAAAAAATAATAGTGTGGACCCAATCCAGTGCTTATGTTTAGCCAGCTAAAAACTCTGAGTGGGTTAAGCATTTCTTCACTCATCACCTCAAGAAATATCTGATGATAATCTGCCCTTTTGAGGGATAGAGTATACATTTTGTTTCTCAACCTGCTAAGTACACAGATATTGGAAGAAAGTAGTATTAAACTCTACCACTGGTGCATTTGTCCCTCTGGAAGCCACCTGTTCCTCCTCTCCTTGGTTTCTAAGGACATTTTTGAGACCTAAGTTCCTCCAGAGGTAACCAAGTAAATGTGGAAGAAGATGACAGGATTAGACCATAAATAAGAAGTGTATCTAGATGAAACAATTAAAATTGGAGTCCTGTCATGGAGGTTCCCTAAATAAGAAAGTATGTGGGTACTGGGACAAGATTTATTAACCTATACATACATTCTATTTTATCTACTAATTATTCTGCTATACCCTCTCTCTCTTCTATGGTTTTGCCAGTGCATGAATGGAAAGCTGTGATACTTTCCCTCATCTATAAATAGGGTTTCAGCCTATACTCTATAGCAAAAGAAAAATGAACAGAAGAAAAGAATAATATTTTTACTTAATCAAATTTTAAATAACACAAGAACCTGTAGAAATGAAGACCTGACTTCGTCAGGGAAAACCATGCATTTTTATGCTTAGAATCGATGAAGAATGAGTAGTCAGGTAGAAATGTAATTGGACAGAAAGGGTATAATCTAACTTTAACATACTGAGGCATGAAGATAAGCAAGGTATGTCTGTTAAGATTCTTTTTGTCTGTGTAGTAGCATTCCTTCTTTCCAGATGTGGGGCAGGATTCCTTTGGAATGTTTTTGAAGGAGAAGAGAGAAGGCGCAGGGAGACCTTTCTTGGTTTTATCACTTGCTTTGGGGGAGAGGTTCTACTTTTTATAATCTGCCTTGGGAAAGAAAAAAAATATGCATTTTAATGACTCTTTGGTGGAAAAATAAGGGAAAGAAACAAGGCAGGAAGAGACCTTGCTTCTGAGACCTTCTAGTTTCCTTTAGTTCAAATTAAGTCATGCACTGCATAACAATGCTTCAGTTAATTATAGACCACATATATGATAGTGGTCTCATAAAATTATGTGGCCTAGTGATTTGATAACCCTCTTAGTCTGCATAAGTACATTCTATGGTATGTGCACAATGACAAAATTACCTAACAATGCATTTATCAGAATGCATCTTGATCATTAAAGACATATGACTACAATTAGTATGCCAAACACCATAACATTTTCTGAGCCCCAATTCTAACAAATTCTAGGTTTCTTTCTTTTTTTACTTCTTTTTGTGGTGCTGGGGATGGAACCTAGGGACATACTACCTCCAGACTATACCCCCAGACCTATTTTATATTTTATTTGGAAACAGGGTCTCACTAAGTTGCTGAGGCTGGCCTAGAACCTGTGATCCTTTGGTCTCAGCCTCCCAATTATTGGGATTACAAGTATGGGCCACCATCCCTGGCTTCTAGCATTCTTTACAATTTGAATTTGAAGAGTAGTCAATGTAGACTGGAAGTCAGAGGGGATGGGGGAAAGTCTTAGTTGGAATAATTAAGAAGAAAAATAGGTGGAGAAAGCTTGCTACATATAATGACTAAATTACTCAATCTTTCTCCAGAAGATATAATTAGATACTAGAAACTTCTTTTATTTATGACAATTTCTAGATTTTTTTTAACATGCCAGTCTATAAATAGACTAGATCATGACAACCTTGCTTTCATTAGGATTAGGATTTTCCAGTCTTATGTATAGTTTACATGACAAAAAAACAAACAAACAAACAAAAGCAAATAACCTCTTTTGTCATATACTAAATACACTATCAACGTAAACACTATAACCATTGCTCCCAAGTTGTGAAATGAGGTGCCAGGAGGCACTTTAACTAACTCTCAGTAGTGCTGCTGGATGTGGGAAATACTCCAGAAAAATACATTGATATTTTTTGAATAGCAAGTTAACTACTAACATAATGTGTTTGGACTTAAATTATTACAAAAATGGACCTTTTGAGTATTTCTCTTGGCCTATGACTGATTTTTTTAAAGTACTTAAAAACTAATTGTATTATGAATTAGAAAATTATATAAGCATTATAAGTTTTCTAAATTCCACAATTTCTCTCATTGCTTTCACTTCACCTAAAATAATCTATTCTCTCTTCTTTACTTGGAAAACTGTATCTTACTGATTTTTATACTCAATTTCAAATGCTATGTCCTCCATAAGGTGTCCTATTTGCAAGGAGAAATTCCTGCTATTATTTTGGGAACACTTTTGATCCATCACAACATTTGTACACTTTGTACATCCTATAATACTATGAACTCTATGAAAGCAGGAACTATGCTTTATGTGTAAATGAGAGGATGCAAAATAGAAGGGCCTTCAGAGATTATTGTTCCCAGCCATTTCCCTCCACACACACACACACAAAGGAAGGCCACTGAAACAGAGAAAAAATAGTTGATTGGTGAGTCAATGAGAAGGCTGGACCGTAACTTAGTGGCAGGACTGAAAACAAATTTCAGACTATCTGATTCTTTGTAATATGCATTCCTATGAAGAATGTCAAAAAATAAATGTGTAAAAGTATTTGGTGGATATATTATTAAACTAATTATGGAACCAAGTGTGGTGACACACCTGTAATTCCAATACTTGGGAGGCTGAGACTGGAGGATTCCAGGGTCAAGCCAGCTTCAGCAACTTAGTAAGACCTTGTTTCAAAATAAGAAATAAAAAGGTCTGAGGGGTGTAGTTCAGAGGCAGAATGCCGTGGGTTCCATCCCCAGTACCACTACCACACATACACACGCATACACACACACACACACACACACACACACACACACACACAAATAATGATAGAATAGAATTTACATTTTGTAAGGATGATATAATTCAAAACGTAATGATCAAAGAAAAAATTAGATCTAATATGCATTATATTACTTTGAGATTAATGTTAAGGTAATTATGGAATCACTTTTAGTAACATTTATTTGCTGAGTAAAATATCTAGGATTTAAGAATTTTCCATATAGTTCTAAATTAATGGGGTCAGAATTGTGATAATAAATATCTACTTTGTGATATTTATTTGAAAAATATATTTATATATATATATTCATAGAGCATGTCATAGTATGAAAGTTTTGTAGCCCCAGCCCTTTGGGGTTATTTTTATTTTGAAACAAGATCTCACTAAATTGCTGAGGCTGGCCCTCAAACCTGCAATGATCCTGTCTCAGCCTCCCAAGTACTGAGATTACAGGTGTGTAATACCAGGCCCAACAAGAGTTTACTCACTTTTGACAGTTTCCAGTTCTCTACCTCCTCCCAGTTCCTCAATATGATCAGTCCAGATATCCGACTTATATGACCTTCTCCTCATGTCTACCTCTCTATGTGATAGCTAGATATAGCCTATTGATTTTCCTCACTAACCCCAGAACCCTCCATGGACTGGACAGATATGCCATGCAACAACTCCTCTGCATGGATAATGCTTGAGATCCCAATAAAGAGGTTGGGGTTCCCTTCCTTTCTCTTGCTCCCAACATGTTGGTAAAATGTGCATACCCTGAACAATTCTCCCTTTTCCATGGCCCTTTGAAGTGTGCTGGCTTTTTCTCTCTGGGATCTGCAAATAAGAAACTATTTCTGTACTTCATATGTTTCATTGTGTTGCCTGCTTTGTGTTTCACCTGATCAACAGTCATTAATTTCTTTCCCAACCAGCTTTCTCCTAGAAAGAGACTGTTTTGGAGGAATAAACTGAATGCAGATAATAGCCAGAGGATTATCTGCCAATACAAACAAGTTTCCTATGAAAGAGGTACTTGGTCACAGGTCAAACATTTAGGATTTAGGCTCTCTGTAGGCATAAAGACATATCCCTTGAAAAGCATGCTATAAACAATCATGACAAAACCCCCAAGAATCCCATCAGGGGCAGAGATAGAGTTTATAGTCACTTTCATAAGAGAGATCACAAAACCATATGAGAAAGAAACACATACACACACACACACACACACACACACACACACACAACCATGCAAATGTATTTTATGTACTTTATACACTACTTTACATATTTTTATGTATTTTGTATTCCAATCATGAAACAAAAGGATTTTTTCAGAGAATTCATCTTATGACATTAACACTTAACATGCTAATTTTTATGTTGTTTTCATAGTTCCATAGTGAACATTGCTATAGAATGTGTCCAGAAAGTTGAAGATTTTTAACAGTTTGCTCCAAAATGAATTAGTACTAATTTGAGATAAACTTTTCATACTACTACTTCTACTAGCACTACTACTAATAAATAAAAAACTTTAAAGACTTTAAAAATAAAGACTTTAAAAATCATGTAATTTATTTTGTTCTTGATCTCAAGTATTTTAATGTTATTGCATATTTCCATTTATTTTTTCAGTTCTCAGAATTTTCAGATATTAAGATGCCACATAAAAAGATGAGGTTTTTATGGGGGGAATCAGTTACATGTTTTAAATATTAAGAATAGATAAGTTTCTCTTCTGCATTATGTAAATGTCATACATTTTCATTAAGAATTTGTTAATATTACATCCAATCATAAATGTTTCTCCTTACGATCTGATTTTAAACTTTGCCTTTCATTGCATTGCACAATTTACCTGCCATGTAACACTCCATCACAGTAATGTGTAGGAATTCAAATAAAAAATTCCACACATATTTCAGCCTTTTGATTTCTGTTTGGATGAGACGAGTATCTTAGACTTTCAGGCAACCAAATTATTTGCTTTAATGAGGGATTGAGACTATTTTTACAATGTAGCAAAGATTTCACCCTTCCAGCCAGCATTATGCTTAACACAAAACACACTACTCATCATCTCTCTTACTTTTAAATGGTTCTTCAAAATGTTTATTTTAGGTATAAAAAGCTTCTTAAATATTTCTGGAACTATTTAAGCAAAGAGTATGTGCAATACACTTTGGAATGAATAGTATAGACATAGAATCATCATTACATCAAGCAGACAAGCACGTAGTAAAGACAAACTAAAAAGAGAGAGAATTTAACACCAAAGTGAGAAGTAAACTATTATGAGATAAAGAGCAATCAAGATAAAAAGATCAAAATGGCTTACTCAAGTAGACTTCTAAAAGCCTTTCTCCATTATAATTGCTCCATAACCTTGAGGAGGACTAAATAGATTTAATTCCTGCATAAATCTTATTTATCTGATGTTAGTGCATGATTGAAAAGTACAATTATCTTTTGAGATCAACCACATACATTTAAAATATTAGCTTTTGGCAAAAATAAAACAACCTCTGATTATTTAGTATTTATTAAGTAGTTTTAGTATACTCTGTTGATTATTTTTCAGCTTTTACAGTTTTATTTTTAAAAAGAACTCCCTTATTTTAATTTTAGCTGGTTTAAACTAAATTTTCCAATCCTGCAGCTGGTTTGCTAAATAACCTTGGGAAAGTCTCATAATACATCTGTGATTCCATCTCTCTCAACTACTTAAAGAGGAAAAAATAATCTGTGTAACTTAGAGAGGATATACAAGCTTTATAAAATGTTAATAAGATTTGTATGATGGAAAGTATTTAACATATTATGCATGTTTAAAAAAACAAAAGCATAATCTTATTTAATAGATCCCCCAATTCTCCATCAACTTTCAGGAAAATAACTCCTTATAGAGATAATTAAAAATGTTGCAATAAGCTTTGAGCTTTTAATATAAAGAACTCAAGTGTTAAATAATTAGTGACCATAAAAAGGCATACATAAATGAATAAATAAGAATAGATAGGTAATATTGCATTTGTTGAGAAATCATGGAATTGGATGGTGGAAAATTAGCAAGTTAGGGTAATTTACTCATCCTAGGTCTAGTAGGGAAAGGGGTGAGGAATAGATTTTACCCTATATCTGTGTTTTAAGGTTGGAAATATAGGAGACTAAACAAACATTAAAAGATATGAAAAGTACAAGTTTACTAGATGTGGTGGCACATACTTGTAATTTCATTACTTGGAAGGATGAGACAGGAGGACAACAGGTTTGAGGATAGCCTCAACAAGTAGTGAGATTCTCACCAACCTAGTGAGACCCCATTTCAAAATAAAAATAGGACTGGGGCTGTAGCTCGGAGGTAGAATGCCTCTAGATTCAACCCCCAGGTGGGGGTTGGGGGGTTGGGGGGGGAACTAAACAAACAAAAAAGAAAAGTACAAAGTTGACCCATCCTGGAAGATGACACAAGTGATAGAAAAAAAAAAAAAGACTAAAGGAACCAAGAGATTCCTCACAAAATTTCTAAAGGTGAAACCTGAGAATCTATAACTGACCTTAACAGTAAATTTTTTTTTTTAAATTATGTTTGCTCAGAATAAGATTACAAGTTAGGTCTTGAACACCCAGCAGAAAAGTATAACTAGAAAGTGTGCTACTTTGGACAATAAAAATGAAAGAGCCATACTCATGGGCCATTTAAAAGATTCTCATATCATTAAAATAGATATCTACTAATTTTGGCTACCACTAATATTCTGCTTTATAATTTGTAATAGTACTTATAGGCTTACAGAACAAAAAGTATATGGCACTAATACTCAAAACTTCTATGAATGATAAGATGCTATAAAATTAAACCTTCCCTTCTTAATGTTTTTTCAGGTCCAGGACCACCTAAAACCACAACGTGAAAAAATTCCTATTCCTGAGAGCTGCTAGAGGATCTATGAGCCCTGTTCTCCTCCTCCCATTGGTTGGCTCTTGCCTTCTTAATCTTGTGAGAAAATTTCTATCTTCCAAATTACAATTATTATATTAAGAAGATTTTTGTTGTTGTTGTTGCCTCTCACTAACCACAAGGTTAAGGGATCAAAGGATTTAGGGCGGGGGGGATGAGGTAGAGTAGAAAAAACAAAAAATAGCTAAAAAGGAGATAGAAGCAAAATATACTTTATACAAGCCTAGTGCTAAAGTTCCTCATATTTTTACTCCCCAAACCAGCTCTCTCTCCCAGGATTGCCTCTCCCAAATTCCTGGGAAATCTCTAAATCTTAAAGTTAAGAACAACAACAACAACAACAAAATCTGTAATTGCTTTGTGTACTGTTAACAGAATTGATATGGTATCTTGAGAAACCTTTAATTTAAAGGACTTTCCAGATTTTCTATTGATCAGATGATAGACAGAGACCACAATCAGCCTAACGATCCAGTAAATGAGACACCATACATGGGTTTGTGATCACCAGACTAATGTTGCTTACCTTCCCTTACCCATTCTTCACCAAGTCTCCTTTAAAAGAAGAGCCAGGAATAGCCCAAATGCACCTCTCACTCTGCAGTTGGCCCACATTTTCCTGTGAATGTGTATTTCTTGCTTTCCTAAGTAAATCTCTGTCTATGTCTCTGATTGGCTTGTGCTGAAAATCTTTTCTGTCAAGTAAGTCAAAGACCCAACCAGTCCTGAGTTGTGTTCCTCTCTCTCCCCCACTGCAAAGTCTTCTGAACCCTTCAGTATCAACCCTTCACCCATGACAAGGTGACCCTTGTATTGACATAAATTTATAATGTTCTATAAAGTTACTATAAATCAAACACAATGAGTTAAGAGAAACAATATGATAATAAGAGTCTCAGTTAATTTAAATCTTCTACTTGTTAGCTTTTCAACTGAGGGCATATGGCTTACAATCTTTTTTATTTTTATTTTTATTTATTTATTTTATTTATTTATTTATTTATTTAATTTATTTATGTGTGTGTGTGGGGGGGGGTACTGGGGATTGAATCCAGCAGCATTCTACCTATATGTTATACCCCCAGCCCTTTTTTAAATTTATTTTGAAACAGAGTCTTGATAAGTTGCAGAGGGCCTCGCTAAATTGCTGAGGCTGCCCGTGAACCAGTGATCCTCTTGTCGCAGCCTCCAGGTACTGAGATTATAGGCATGTGCCACCACACTCAGCTCATTTACAATTTTATACCTCAAATTCCAACAAACAACAAAACATTTTTGTGAGAATTCCTAATATGAAATCTACAGTCTTAACAAATGTTTCAGTGTACAACATTTACGTGGTCTATAGGCAGAATGTTGTATTGTAGCGTACATTTCTAGAGCTTATTCATCTTGCTTGACTGAAATTTTCTACTGATTAGTAATTCCCCTGTTGTCCTTTTCTTCCAGTACCTAGTAACAACCATTCCATTCTTCAGTAATGTGAATTTGACTGCTTTAGATACTTCATGTCAGTAGAATCATTTTTCTTTTAAAAAATGTCTCATTTCACTTGGTGTAATGTCTTCATTGATGCCCCATCTTAATGTACACATAACCAAGCTTATTAAGAGCAGAACTTCTGCTTCCTTTTTTATTCTTTTCTTTCATCTTGTGGACTTAATTAAAATGCCTTTAAGGCACAGAGCATGGCCCATGCCTGATAGGCATGCTTAAATGGTAGTTTTTATCCGTTTGTGCTTAAAAGTATTTCTAGGTTGGTATCAATCAAAATGATAAAAATTATTACACTTATTCATTCCATAGTCTTAGGCTATTAAAATTCTCTTGGAGCACTCATTCACAGTATATGAAAAAGGAGAATGAAATTCGTATGCTGTATCCAGACACAACAACTGAAGGTTCTTTACTGCTACACCAGCCAGGTCACAGAGTAAGGGGTTGGCTTGGTGTATGTCTCTGGTAATAATCAATGTATGAGAAACTCAAGGCCAAATTTTTAGCATCTATTCTCTGTTAAAACCCTGCCTGGGGAATGATACATATATCATTACTTTTAGAATATATTCTTGTAATGCCCTTAATCACTTCAATGTTAAAAGATATGCTCCTAAAATAATCACTTAATGGAATTCAAAAAAACTTTTAATTGAAGTTATGATTAATCATGATTTTTGTGTACTTTAAGGTTGTTTTACATGTTATATAATTACAAAAATAATAACCATAACATTAAAACACACATTTACATTCTCTTTAAAATAACACCTTGATTTATTGAAATCTACCTAAAAGAAATATCCAGAGAAGTCCATGAATATATGTAACTGTGTTTACTAGAGCTATATGAACAGTGGGAGGAAGATAGAAGCAACTTAAGTGTTCATCAATAAATTATGAATGTTTTAAACATTATTAATAGGTATCAATAGATTATATTTATCAACATTACTATGATTTCTCAGAAAAACAATAGTATTTACACAAAATGTACTTGCAGTAAAATTTACAAACTTTTATTAGTAAACTTTAATCAGAAAATAGACATAAAGTCAAAGTGGAAAATAAAATGGAATGAATAGTATACTAACTTAAAATGTATATTGTATAAGTCTCTATTTGTACACCCGCAAATGTTTATTGTATATTTCTCAGAGCAATAGTTTTATATGTTTTCCTAAAATGTTAAATAGTTCTAAGTTTTTTTGCAGTGAACATTAAGTGACTTTATACATACAAAAATTAAAACTTAATCAAATGACAACTCATGAGTCACACAATACATATAACATTCAAAACAGACATGTGTTCATGTTTTCTCTCATATAAAAAAGCTAGAGAGTAATCAGAATACAAGAGGGATTTTAGATAATGGAGGAGAAACCTCAGTGGAGCTAGGGAGGTGGTCTAGGAAAGGGTGGGGGGGGGAATTAATAAAAGAAACACTTCCATTGGCATGTACATCTGTGTGAATACCAATGCCCATCTCAATATCATGTATAGGGAAGGGGAAGGAGTGGGGAGGGTAGGTAGGAACTCACCAAATGTTGAGTATATGGATGTCTCTATCACTCTGAATTACATTATGATGCGAGACCACAATGCACCGATAAATGTATATTAAAAAACAGACTTCTACTTATAACTTAAAATCAAGAATTTGAAATAATAGAATTTTGAATAACTAGTCCAACTTATTCATTTTTTGGACAAAGAAACTGAAGCCCAGAGAAGTGAAATTATCTCTTGAGGTCATGCAGCTTATTCTGGTAGATGTCTAATGCATAACAACCTTCTGAGTCTATACAGCCTTCAAGTTTGCTTTCTTCATTCCAAACAATTAGGTAGATGTTAATGCTTAATTATGCTTAATTATGACCATAGTTTTTAACAATACCATAATCTGAGTAAAGATCTGGCCCATTCCAAACTAGAGATAACATTCTTCACCTCCTGCATCTCAATTTGTTGTTTGCTTGGTTTTGTTTTTAAAATGTACTGAAATAATTCCAAAATAATGCAATCACTGAGGCTCCAAGAGTGCTGAGTCTTGATTTATGGGCAAATTCTGGCCCCTCTCCTTGTGAGTCTCATATGCCTTCA
Organism: Graphiurus murinus; assembly: GCA_004027655.1. Lineage (NCBI taxonomy): Eukaryota > Metazoa > Chordata > Mammalia > Rodentia > Gliridae > Graphiurus > Graphiurus murinus. Next base: position 20,289 of record PVLC010010724.1, read on the forward strand.
CCTCCTTGAGGCTTTAGAGACAGTAAAGAGCTCCCTGCAGTTTCAAAGCCCTAGGTAAAGTGGAGAATCCACATTCCATCCATTCCTCCCTGGGAGGGAGTTTGTCAGGCCTGCAGTACAGCTCACAGCTGCTGAAACCACCAAGGTGATTCCCACAGTTCCCGACTCTATCAGTTCTAATGCAGGGGCTCTACTGCAGTATCCATGACTGATCACACCAGGCCACCTGTTCCTTTCACCTTTTGTGAATCAGAGAGACTCCAAGGGCAATTAAGTTTCTTAAGGAATTCAAGCAAACAAGTATTCCCCATCCACTTAGTATTTTAGCAGTGCCAACCTTTCTAAATTTGAAAATAGAAATGGAGTCAGAATTGTGAGAAAATCTATGATTTGCTGTAACTCTTAAAGAAGTCTTTAAGATTTTATAAAGATAGCCACTAACTCGCACTATGGTGGAAGCCAGATAGAATTTTAAGTAATTTGCCAGCCAAGATCAATTTAATTATTTCTTAAGAAAGCATGCAAATAGGCAATTTCCCCCCACAAATCTATTTAACATTCTATTGGCTATAACAAGCTTTTAGAGAAATATGATTCCTAAGTTCAGTGGTTCATATTATTTAATATTAAATAAATTTTACATTTGCAAAATAGAGTTTTGGCATGCAAAAATTGTGTACTGTTAGTAGATGCTCCATTGTTTGTATTGAAGACCCCAAAATGTTAAATATTTGCAAGAGCATTAAGCAATAAAATAATTATAGTTTTAAGTCTTCAAAACATTTCACCAAATATGAAGATATTTAGGCTAAAACAATAACCTCATTTTGTACTTTACATCTTTCCCCCTAAAGGTTTATTTACTTCCACTGTGTTTGCTAGTTGTTAAAAATGATGAGTGCTAGCCATGGTGACACACATCTGTAATCCCAGTACTGGAGAGGCTGAGACAGGGGGATTACAGGTTCAAGACCAGCCTCAGGAACTTAGTAAGACCCTCAGCAACTTAGCAAAACTCTATTTCAAAATGAAAGACAAAAAGGGCTAGGCGTGTTGCTCAGAGGTAGAATGCCTGTGAGTTCAAACCCTGGTTCGTTCTATCTATCTATCTATCTATCTATCTATCTATCTATCTATCATCTATTTAAATAATGGAAAATGGCTGCATGGTCTTGAGGGAATACTTTTAAAAGGGAATTGTTATATGATATAGAATTCTTACTAAGTAACAAATTATGAGGCTGAAATACTCCTTTGACTTTCTCTCCACTGCTAGTTTAGTGTAGTCTCCACTGTTAGCTTCAGGACCCAAAAAAGACTAAACTTTTGAGCTGCAAATTTACCTTATAGGAATCATAAAAACCAACAGCCTGAAAGATTTTGGTTTCTGCCCTTTAGATGTTCATAATGCTTGCCAGTGAACTGATCATATCCTCAGCTTTTAAAACAAGATCATGAAATTATTGAGTAAAGTGGCAATAATTCACAAAACTGGCTATTTCTAAGACAATAAAAATCTTAGAATCTACCATAATCATCTCCTTTGAATTATTTTAAGGAAAAAAAAAACAAAATTGTAAGTTTACCTTTCTTTAGCTAATAATGGAAATTACTTCGTGATAACTTTCTATGTTTTATATTAACAACCCAATAACTATTTGTATATTTCAACTATTTTCTCTCCTAGTGGTAGAAATTAGATAACATGTTTCTATATAAAATTTTATATCTAGTAGACACTATTTCCAAAAATATTATACTTCAGTGTCAATTAATAAAAAATTGCCATATTATATTAACAACACAAAATTATTTTGCATCTTGAAACCAAAAGTTTTGGCTATGAAACTACTGAGAACAATGGTAAGATTCAAGACCTTTTCTCCTATCACAAAGACCAGAGAGAGCTACCTATAGAGTGAGATCAAGGAGGGGGCTATTTGAGGAAATACAGGACTTATAAGATTCTAAACCTTTTATTCCCTTCTCCAGCAATTATATTTTGGTTTCTAAGTCCACTGAGAATGACTGCACCATTTTAAGTAAAGCAATGACATCTGTCTACCATTCTGAAGTCAAAGGTTCTATTATTTTGAGTTTCTATTAAACAGTAGTTTCTATTTATTTCTTGGAATCTTTCTCTCATCCCTTGGGTATTCTATGTTCTACCTTTTAATTTGATATTGAATGTCCCCCAGAAAAGCTTATGTATTGGCAATGCACCAGTGTTCAGAGGTGAAATAACTAAATCATGAAGAGTCTAATCTCATCAGTAGTTTAATCCATTTGATAGAATAATAATTTGGATAACTGGGTGGTCACTGTAGATAAGTAGGGTGTGGATTGAGGAAGTAGGTCATGGTGTGTGGGGAGGTGTAGCCTTGGAATAATCTGTGCTGGTTCCTGGCTCTCTCTCTGCTCCCTGGCTGCCACCAGTGAAGCAGCTTTGCTCTGCCACACTCTGCTTCTAGGATGTCTGTGCTTTGAAGACAGCCAGCCGTGGATTGGACCTCTGAAAACATGAGTCAACTAAACCTTTCCTCTTTTAAGTAGTTCTTGCCAGATATTTTAGTCAGTGACAAAAAACTGATTAAAACAATTTTTGTTATTCTTCTAGAGCTATTCTGTCTAAAACTTAAATGTTACTGTTTTCCTGATTTCTTTACTCAGCCAATTTCTATTTTTGCATTTTTTCTCTTGAGTAATCATATCCATTCCCACAACTCCAATTATGGGTTCTAAGCAGAATTCATAGATTGTTTCACCGTCAATCAACACCCTCCAGTGAATATCTTCTTGATCCATTTTTACACACCCCCATTTTCTGTTTTATATCTCCACTGTATGTCCTATTAGAAACTTTAATAGAATTTAATGCATCATCCTACACTTTCTCCTGCATTTTCCTTTTGTTTTTAATGCCAATAATATCCTCATCATCCAGGCAAGAAAACAAGATAATAACACCTTCTTTTTGCTCATTTTCTATCTCTAACTAATGACCAGGACCTGTTGGATTTTTACTTCTTACATGTTTACCCATATATCCTCTTTTCCCAATCACTATTGCCACTTTTCTCAAAATCATACACTATTTATCTGGATCTCTGCAACAACCTTCTATTACCAAATGTCCTCCTCCCAAATAGATCCTCCTCACAGCAGCCAAAGTAATTAATGTAAAAGACAACACCAAACATATTGTCCTCTGCTTCAAATCCTTAAGTCTTCCCATTATACAGAAGATAGCACTAAGCTGTTGGTAGACTAAAGCCTCTCTAATCTTACCTTTCCTAGATGTCCAGCTTCATCTTTCTCTCCTCCCCTTCCTCTCTCAGCTCCTGCCTGCCTTCTTGGCTCAGAAGCTTTCTCTAATCTACCTCACACCTCTCCATAGCTTCCTTTCCCAGCAGGTATTGATATCCCTAGAAATCATTAACTTTTAATATTATGTGTCATTTTACTTAAGTGTCTTTACTTTCTGATTTCCAGTTCATACCTTAACTAACCTAAACCTAGAGTCCACTACTCTGTTTTACTAAAGTTATTAGGAAAGGCACTGAACAATTTTTATTCTTTTTAAATATAGATTGAGACCTGTTGCCTATGTTTGCACTTTCATTGAATTTTTTATCATATGTGAACATCATATTAGTCTTTGCTCATCATGACATCCTTGGCAAGTTATTTGGCATCTCTGTCTTGGATTGCTTATTCATAAAATGAGTGTAATTGTATAATCAACTGAAATTGTGTTAATATGTGAAAATTACATAAAATAATTCCTGACCCATCATCATTATTATAATTGTTAGAGGTTGATATACAGACTAAATGTGTATGTATAAGCATTCAATTGACTCATAAGGAATAAAATAAGTCTTATCTTAAAGAATTGACTCAACTAGAAATATAAACCCTAAAGCCAGATACAAATTTTTTCTTCACTGAGTCAGAATGACTTCTAAAGAATGACAATGCAATAATAATTTTGGAGTATAATAAAATAATACAAATAAACAGTAATATGCATTCTTAGTAGCTATTTAGGCACAAGAAAATACTGTCATTTAAAATAAATCTTTTCTTGCCCATCTTGAATCCATTTTGTTTTGTACATAACAAAAAATAATAATAATGCTGGAAAATATTTTATACATAATATTAAGTTTCTTTGGCCTTTACATTACATTTCTCATTCATAAAATTCAATCTACATGTTGTTCCTGACACTAAAAATAGTACCTTTCATTTATAAAAAAATCATATTGTCCCAGAAATACAAATTAATGAAATTCTAGTTTTATATGTATTAGTTTAGTCATTATATAATTAGCCAATTTTCTTTAAATAGATTAAAAAAACAAAATCTTAATCATATAAAGAAAATATACCTGCCATATCTTAATCAAAAGTATTATTTCTAAGTTGGGTGTGGTGCTGTGTAGGTACTGCTCATGTTATGTGGCATTCGGCACTCACAGGCTAGGACCTTTCTTGGTCAAATATGACCCCTCTGACCTAGGGAAGCTGGTGGGTGGGTCAAGGAAAGGCCTATCTCCCTCCCCCGCAGCTACCCAGCTACCGGTGACATCTGCTCCCATTGGCTCCCCCCCCCCCTTCACCTCCCTACCTGACCTTCCCATATATTCTATTGTGTTCCAAATAAAGCTGAGTTCCTGTGGTGCTGCCTGACCCACAGACTAGACTCCCGGCTTGGTGCTGTTTTGGGGGGGGCTTCCCTGACACTCTCCCTCTCGCTCAGCTCCGACAAGTGAAGTGGCTCTACCCCTTGTGGCCTGGGACGCAACATCAGTTGCAAGGACCGCTACAGTGCTGCATGACTGTAATTCCAGTACTTAGGAGGCTAAGACAGGAGGATTATGGGTTTGAGGCCAGCCTCAGCAACTTAGCAAGACTTAGTTTCAAAATAAAAAATAAAAAGAGCTAGGGGTGTAGCTTAGAGATAAACTGTGCCTGGATTCAATCCTTAGTTTAAAAAAAAAAACTTTTTACTAATGCTATATTAATTGTTAAGGGTGGGGGGGGGAGAATTCCTACTCTTTTTTTCTTCCAAAATAAGTATCTCATCTGATTGATGCACAGCACCAGCACATTGTCCTCTGCCATCCCACTTAGACCTGCTGGCCTTGGGTCTTACTTGGAGCTTCTGCAGGTCTTTTCCTTCTTGTATCCTCCAGCAAAGTACAGCTGATCAGTGCTTATTCTCTTTGTGCCTTTTCTGCTTTATGACTAGATCATAACAACATAAAATAACTTCTGAGTTAGTATCTTAAACCTCAAAAGTAATGCGAGCATTTTGTATTAGGAGTCTTTGGATGTGCAATAGAAATAGGCTTAATGGTACGTATTTCAACATTTTTGGAAAGTCATATTTTGGAATGACGAACTGTGTGTTCTCAAAGGTAAACATGTGTGGAGAATGCATCCCTCCTCCCCATAGGAGATTTGTTCTGTCAGTACAAAATGTTGTGTTGCCTTTTATAATAACTAGGGGAAAAGAAATAAAAGTCTTCCACTTTCTCTTGACAAATTACAAACACTGTAACTATTTTCCATGTGTAACCTCCGCTTCTATATGTATATATTCCTAGAATATATGTCATGGGCTAGATGGCAAACACATAGAGAATACATGCTACTTTCAAATATGCTTCCATCATCAAACAATGAGTAGGATGTAAGAAACGAACTCAACTTGAAAGAAAATAATAGAAACATAAAATATAGCACAAATAATAAACAGAAATGATTATCTTGAAAACAAACACTGCACACTGCACATATAAATTCTGTTATGATTAATTAACATTATAAAATATTTAGAGGAGGAACATCTATAGTTTTCTATAAGAAAAAACTATTGGAATACCTCCCCCCAAAACCTGGAGATTGAGCATGCAGATGTTTACAGAAAATAAAGTATCTCCCCAAGAGAACAGTACTAGCATACATTTTCCAAACTCTACAAGAAATAATAGCAAATCTCAAAGTACAGTGATATATCAAGTAAAAATTTTACGCAATCTGGCAGGGCCCCATTTGCTTATGAGACATCTAGAAATAAAGTATATTTGTATGACCATACGTGCTATTTACATCCCTCCATTTAAAATAGTTTAGATTTGATCTCTCATTTTTTTTTCAAGCTCTCTCTGAACTAAATTCACAATTGTCAAACTATTGAACCAACCGAAATACCCATCAACAGATGAATGGATTACAAAACGATGGGATATGTACACAATGGAATTTTACTCAGCCATAAAGAACAAAATAATGTCATTTGCAGGGAAATGGATGGAACTGCAAAACATTATGCTAAGTGAGATTAGTCAGTCACAAAAAGTGAAAAGTCAGATATTCTTTCTAATATGTGGAAGCTAGGGAGAAAATGGGACATAGGAGAGACTTCAAACAGAAGAGGAGAAACCTTAGAAAAGTGAAGATGACCTACCTGAGATAGGAGATAGGAAGGGTGAAGAGAGAAACACTTCAATGGACACAATGTACATACACAAACTTATGAAAGTTAATCACTGCTGAGCACAAGAAGGAGTTGAGGGAAGGGAAGAGGGTGGAAGAGGGAAGGGCTCAATGAGTGCTGTGTGCATGTGTGCCTCTATCATCCTGATGTATGCTTACAATGCACCAACAAAAATAAATAAATTAGTTTACAAAAATATAATTCCATCACAATCTATTTTGTAATACTTAGTGGCATTTCTAAAATGATTTCATAAAAGATTGTCAATGGTTAGATTAATATCATGATTTTAAAATTTCAATGCCTGTTCCATTTTTAAAAGTAATGAGGGAAATTTATAACTTAATCTTTACATTTCTGTATCAATACTTTTTTAATTCTAAAATTATTTTGTAATTCAGTGATTCATGGTCCAGAAGATGTGCTTTGACTGCTAACATGGGACAATCTATTTTAGTCTAGTAATTCTCAAATATTTTCCAAGTAAATAACTACTATCCTATAAATAGTCAAATGTTAAGTGTTGAAAGCTTTAATTTTTAGATAATTAGGAAACAATGTAATTCTGAAAAAGACAATTTAAAGAAATCTAAGGTTATCTAAAGGTAATATTGAAATAGAACATATGAGTCTGAAGAACTAGTCTCTGTTTTGAACTCTGTCAGAGTATCTTCAAAATTTTTTTAACATGAAGCAGCTAGAGTTTATGTTGATTAAATTAACCTCATCTTCAGTACTCACTCCAACAGTCCTACCTCTATTTGATAATTCCTGTGCATCCTGATTACATCCTATGGTCATTATGATCAGTCTTCTGCGTACTTTTGATTTGTCTCTTTCTTTAGCATATTTGCTTAGAAAAACACTAAGTTTACTATCTCTACTTTACATGTCTCAGCCAATAGATCTCTATTCTTCCAGATCTCAGGTTTAATTGAGCTATTCACTTGATATTTAGTTGATTATTAAATTCTACCAGTTCTAATATATGTCTAGAATTCATTTTTTTTCCTTTCCAGATGCTCTCTCTAGTTGAAACCTTATCCTTTCCCAGAATATAGTAACAGTAGGTCTCTCAGGTTAACCATTCTTTTTCTGTCTACTTCCTCCAGTCTATTTTCAATATGAAAGCCAGAGAACTCCCTTTAAAAACAGAAATCATATTATATCCGTCCACTGCTTAAGCCATAATGTCTTTTCTTCTCATATGAATAGAAGCCTCCCATTCCTTGTTCGTGATCTCTCAGGTCTCATCTTCTACTCTCACTCTTTTCTCACGCCACTACCCTGCACCTGTCCCCTTGCTGCTCTTAGAGTAGCCAAGCAATCCTCTTGGGAGCCTCAGGGCCTTTAAATTGTCCTTTTGGTCTCAACTGTTATTTTCCCTGGAGGCTAGGTTGAACTAAGGATGGAGGGTTTCTTTCCCTCATCTTCAGGTGTTGACCTAATTATCACCTTCCCTGGGGAGATCATTACTGTCCATAGGATTTCACCTTGATAACTCACTTTCTTTTCCTGATCTTTTTTTCTGTCTTTATTTTACTCATGGATTATTTCTATTGCCTTTGTCCCTTTATGAGAATATAAGCTCCACTAGGTTATTGTCTCTTATTCACTGTTGAATGCAAAGTAACTAGAATAGTGCTTCAACACAATTTTTGCTTAGTACGTTTGTTGAACATATGGATCATCCGCAGTGATTATGCTTTTACAGTCTTATATTATCAAGCCATTATTCATAAAAAAGGTAAAAATTGTTTTTTTTTTTAATCATCATTATTGGAAAGAACTTGGGCTCTGGAGTAAAATATCTGTGTTCACTTTTTAGCTCCACCAATTATAAATTGTATGTCCATGGAGAAAATAACAATATTTACCTCACAGAGTAGTTATATAGAGATTGAGATCAAACCTAAAAAGGGTGTTTTACAGAGTTCCTGAATATAGTAAACACTGGTCATTCTTATCATTGTTTTTGTTAAAAGTGTGCTAAAATGGGCAAGAAAATGTGCTATCTCTCTTGTATGCTGTATCTCATTAAGTCTTTTTTCTTGTATGTGACACATGAAATGCTATTGCCTCTGGGGACTCTGGAAATATCTATATTCTTCTAGGCAGTCATACTAAAGGAAGAATTGAGTAAGTTAATGATTTATCTGGGGTTATGTCATGCCAGGTGTGAACTTTCAATCCTCCTGTCTCAGCCTCCCAAGTACTGGGAATACAAGTGTGCACCACTGTGTCCCGCAATGGACATACTTTAATTTATTCTGCAATTACTCATACTCACCAGTACTTATTAAAAAATGTGTCACTTTGAATCTTGCTATGTTGTATAATTTTAATGCACTGATAAAATATTTTTTAAAAAGAGATGTAAAAAAAGATTACTATACATTCTGATTAGAAGAATAAAGAAGCATAGGGAAAATAAAGATGTTCTAGAAACACTTTTAGGAACCTGGGCCCATCCAGAGACACCAGGGATCTCTAGAGGGGATTCCTGGCTCCCTGAGGCCTTTAGAGTTTGCCTTTCCATCTGGGTGTGGGCCTGTGACTCAGGCTTAATCACCGCCACTAGTCCAGCTGTTTCCATTTCCAGAGCTGTGAGAACCTCCTTGGTCTCCAGGTTGTCAAAGTAGTCATTTAAAGTGTTTTTAAATTGTTGAATTGACTTCTGACTTAGAAAAGCAAAAATAATTCTGCACTGTTTTTGGACTTATGAATCAGCCTGGGAGCCCAATCCCAAATTACAAAAAGTAGAAAACTTTTGCTCAAAGTCTCCATTTAGAAACCACCCTTGTACTGGGACTCTTCTGGTTTTACAACATGTTCTAATGTGGAGGAAGAGGAAAAAAGAAAACACAGTAAGAGTAGTAACTTAAACATACACACACACACACACACACACACACACCCTTGGTCACAATTTAGGAGTTAAAAAGAAGAAATGAAACTCTTCTAACAATAACAGATATTTCTGAAGGATTGTTAGGAATAGTAAATATATTTAAATGGAAATCAAGTTATTTAGGAGAATATGTTTTATTACTATTTGCAGAAAATTTTGCAAGGCAATATGTGCTAACATATTCAAAGTACTAGAGATGAGTTAGATCAGATTCTGGCTTATTTCCCAGAAAATACAACATTTTATAAAGGAAAGCAGTATAATCGGTTTCTTATGCTACCCATTCAGGTGTCTCATGCACAGTGGAAATTTAATCCAGATCTTCAAAAAGAAATGTATTTTAAATGTAAAAAAAAAAAAATAAGACCAGATACCAATTACAGTTGAACAGTGCTCTTATGTATAAGAATTTTGAATGCATGAAATATATAACTTTCATAGAACTAGTGGAAATAAATTCAAAGTAATGCTTTTAGATTTATAGAATTATATTCATTGAGTTAAAAAAAAAGTCCAATTTTGCCTCTATGCCCTTTTGATTTAAAGGTTAAACCAGATTAGGGAAATGCTAGTCACTATGATAAAAATGTGCTTTGTAGATGTTGAATACATACGTGAAGAGAAAATTAGCTGTAAACCATGTTCAGAATTAGATTGGCACTCAAGACTGAGATGCTAACAAGAATGCCTGAAATTAACTGAACAGGTATATAGGCCCATAATAATACTCAAATATTTAATTTTAATGTACAGTCTTATGCCTTTGAAATTATTTCAAAATGGGCATAACTTAAGTAGCCATGGACAAAGTTGTTGCCAGAAGAATTAAAAAAATGTATTCTGAAAACTAATTGTACTATTGCAACTTTCTGATTCTTAACTCCATAGCATAGATTCTAAATGAGTTTTGTTTCTCCAGGGGCCTTTTGGGGTGTGTGGGTGCATTTTTTAGTTTTACAATTATTAGGGAACACTATCACCCATTAGTAGTTAGCAGACTGGCATAGTAGTCATCCCACAGTAAAGGTTAAGTTGGCACAAGTAAAAAGTTCTCACATCATTTTGAAATATCTTGCTTAACAATGATATGGTAGAAATACAATTGATCTGAATCTAGAATCTCATATTTTAAATTTAAACAAAAATTATTTTTGTGTTTTTTAAATATACTAGATATTTCAGGACCGAAACTATAGTGCAAATGGAAATATTCACTTATATATGCATTTTTTTGTTGTTTTTATGATCTCTAAATACTACACAACTTCTACTGTCTCTAGCCTCGTTCAAAGTCTAAGCTGATTTAGGCTTACTTAGTCTCTTTCCTGATCATGTTCCTTCCAGCAACAACTTTCTCTGTTAACCAGAGGCAAGGAATCCTGACACCAGGTAAAAGACTCTTTCTTCTAAGGCCTAGAGAAAACTGGCCATGCCAGGCCTCTTTCCCCCAGTTTTACTAAATCTTATAAGGACAAAGGGACCTCCCAAGGAGAAGTAATCACAAACTCATCTTTACCATACCAGCCTAAGGGAAAAGAAAGTAATTTAGAAAGTGGAAAGAATCTAAACAGAGAGCAGAGTTTGTAACTCCTTAGTTCCTCTCTAAGAAAGCTTTTCTAAGACAATAGCCTACTTTGTCCCTCTATCAATGGTAAGAAAGAGTGGCCTAAAGCTACTGCTATGGCATATAGCCAACATTTAAAATCAGTACCAGAGATAATTCTTGTTGTTGTTATTTTGTAAAATAGTTTGGGAAACTTTTCTTAAAAAAGGGAAAGAAGTAAGTAATTATAATCTAATAATTATTCTAGATGTTATATGTACATTTTTTACTAGTATGTTAGAACTGAAAATTTTAGTATCTTTCTAGCAGCACACTAGATTTTATTCTTTTATTATTACATGTATTGCTACATTAGAAAATAAATTCTTTTATTATTACATGAATTACGATATTAGAAATTTTTCACTGTATATGTGTGTATTGAAAATTTTATAAATGTTAGAATGCTTAGAAATTTTCCACTAAAATTTCCTAGAAATCAATGCTCTAGAACCACCTCTCTTATAATTTTCCCTATTATCATTTAAAATCTGTTCAGATTAATTTTTATTGATTTTCAATAAAAGGGTGATGAGAATTCTTACATACAAACACACACACACACACACACACACACACACACACACACATTCATGTCCTGAGAATGACAGGTTTTTAATAACTAGTACATTTTGCATATTACATCAATGTGGCTATATAGAGCTTTACCACCTGGAGTGTATCTCCTGGAACAGTAGCATTAATATTGCCTAGAACTCATTTAAATGAAGACTTTTAGGCCCCAGAATCAGAAGCAGCATTATACGAATTTCCTCTTATGATTTGTACGCACATACAATTTGAGAAGGAAAGAAAATTGCTGAATAATAAATATTTCAGATTTTGTGATCCATTCAATCTGTTTCAACTACTCAACCCTGCGGTCTTAGTACAAAAGCACTCATAGATAATATGTAGGCAAGCAGTTGTGCCTATGTTCCAGTAATATTTTACTTAAGAACACTCAATTTAATTTCCACATGTCACTCTAAAATATTCTTTCAATTCATCTCCACTATTTAAAAATGTAAAAACTCTCTTAGCTTACTGTCGGCTGCCAGATTGAGTTTGTGAACTATATTTTGAGAAGCACAATCATGTTCTATCAGGTAATGATTTATGCAGAGGCAATAGAATATCTGAAAAGCCAAAAGTAGAACTTCAAATAGAAGGAATCTAGTTTCAAGTACTTGAAAACCATATGAAAGATAAAATGACAACAAAAAGACAATTATGTAAAGAAAAAATTTCCCATTGTTAATATATGTAAGGAATGTATGAAATGTATGCTTATTATAAAGAATATTGAAAGTATTAGGGACAAGTTTTAAGTCATGTAGATTACTTCTCTCAGACACACACACACACACACACACACACACACACACACACAAACACACACAGTATTAAACTATCTATTTCTTACAAGACTTTTTTTTTCTCATACAAATATTACTGACACAATTTTATATTCTAATTTTCTCACCTCATACTATTTCAATAGCTTTTTATGTGTTGTTAAACAAGCTTCCAACTAACATGATTTTAAATGACAGGCTAATATTCTAAAATAATGGCATGTCACATTTTATTAGATCTTGGTATTTGAAAAGACCAGAAGAAAGCACGAGGATGACTGAATGTTAGGAGAATGAGTAATGATTACCCAGTTAACATGTTAAACTTTAAAAAGCAGTGGTTGCAGGCATGCCTAATTACAGAGTCCAGAAGATGAATAAAGGCATCAATTGAAGAATCACCCTGGGAAAAGTGGGCTATACAAGAAAGTATACAAGAAAGGATGATAACTAGATACATTTTTATTACAACGTTAATGGATATTTAGAAAGATTTTTCTAGGTAAGTATAAGATATAAAAAGTGTTAATTCTTTTGATATCTTCCTGAAATAGAAATTCTAAACAGCTAGGCAAAGGAAAGCCATTTTAAACCTATTATAGTCATAATAACGTAAGACAATAAAGTGAAAAATGAAAAATTATTGAGATCATAAAGAAGCACTACCACTAAGGCATTTATTGTATATTATCTGCAGAAAGAATAATAAATATAAATAATGTGAAGAATACAATCCCTTCTATTTGAAAATACAAGTATTCATGTAGATTTTTATCATTTTAATAATGAAAAAGAATATATTAAAACACTAAAATAAATTCTGTATTTGTGTTGGCTTTTTACAAACAAAAATTGTATTATTTTTAATTCTGACTTTTATTCATTCACTGTTATGAGTGAAAAAATTGGTACCAATACATTTCTTATTATTAGAAAAATAATGTATTACCTTCCAACTTTGAAATGGAAAGAACAGAACAGTGGAAACTTGTTAAATTTTAAGCAGTCTTATAAATTCCAAAAATGTGATCATTTTATGTAAACTTATGTTAATCTTAAGCATTTCTTCAAGCTTTCTTCAGATTCTCTGAACCTGTCACAAGACAGTGTGTGCTTGTTGGCATGCATATGTGTCATTTATTCCTTAACATAAAGCTTTTCTTGGGACTTATGCTGAGGCTTGCCTTATAAATGAAGTGTATTTTAATAAGAGATTCTCCAGTGACTAGATAAGGTAACATTTTGCAATGGTGTCCCAGGTATAATTATGAAGAATTTTATAAGAGATTAACATTTTATTTATGATAACAGCAAATCATTAGGCTAGACATAACTTTAGTCACAACTTGGTTAGAGTCTACCTATAAAAGACAATAATAAACTTCCTAGAGTATAATCCTGGTCTGGAAGAGAAACAATTTAACTTCATTTATAAAATCAGCCAAGGTAAATATGATCAAGTTACATTTTTTTTTAGCTTATATAAATCCTAAACTTGCCTGTATATTATTTTTGCAAAATATTATTGGTATATAATTGGAAGATTTTCAAAGTGGAAAGTGTATCTCAAGTGATAAATTATTTCAAAACAGTTATTGAAAATACTTTCAACAGTAAATGTTGAATAGGAGGGTACTCAAATAATGTGAAATGGCTTTTAAAATGTTTTCTTTAAAATATGCCTCACTTGACTTGGGGTGAATTTCAAAAAAGGTAAACCGTTGTTTGAAGAACAGATTTTTTATATACACTCAAGACTGTAGAATTTTTGATTGATGGGATATACATTGATGTTAAAGATAAATATTTGAAATGTACCAGAGTCTGTTGCTAACATATTGTTGCTTTGGACTTTCTTCTTCTAAAAGGAAAAAAATATATAGTATGTTGTGGAAAAGCCAAGTTTTAGAAAAGAACATGGCTGAGCATGATTTTCCTTTCAAAATTTCTTTTTACTAGGCCTATCTTATATAATTTTAAAACATATTAAGTTAAAAAGTATATACCTAATATTTTAATTATTAATTTTAATTATTTTATTGAGATGTAACATGCAATAAAATATACATATTTAATGTGTGTAATTTGATAATGTTTATGCTCGATACCAATTAGAATGAGAGTCAAATCCTCTTATATATTTTTATTATATATATTTTTATTTTATTTATATATATTTATATTATCACTATAATCAAATACTGAATATATCATCATTCCCCAAATAGTCTTTGTGTTTATTAATTTCTAATAATAGTAGCTTAACCTAATTTTAGATAAGTATTGATATATTTTCTTTCATTTATTCTCTCATTCCCTCTTTAGTAAGTGCTTATCACACATTGATATGCAAATGCCTCACTTTTAACTAATCAAAAAGTATAGATTGAGCCAGACAAATATCATCTTCCTAAATTGTAAATAATTAATATTTGCTAAAAACCTCTCAATGAGTCTGTTTTTACAAATAATCCAATTCTTAAAAAAAATTGATATACAGACTTTAAAATATATTATTCTTTGCTGATTTATTTCTTTAGCTGTTTTTCAAAAGCATTTTATACTCCTTTACTCTCTGATCAAGTTGAAAATAAGACTAAGCTAAGACTATTCCTATGCCTATTGTGAGATATTAACTCTCTTTAACTCTAAGAGGGTATATTGTCTTTCTGCAGAGGTCATTCATTTCATTAATGGGGGTGAAGAGGTGTTGGGTTGCCTAGTACCTACATCATTTCAGCGCACTACCCAGCAGAAATTCCACATCTTCTGAACTGCTTCTGAAAATATAAATAATTATGAAAGAGCTAAGCTCTCTAAATCCTAAAATATCCCTTATGCTTTTTTAAGGCTTATTTTCAGAAGTATCTGATAAGAGGTAATTCTTAAGAGAAAACAATAATTTAATTCATTGTTCAAATGATAGACATTTTTTTTTTTTTTTTTTTTTGCAGTACTGGGGATTGAACCCAGAGGCATTCTACCTCCGAGCTACACGCCCAGCCCTATTTTTTATTCTTTATTTTGAAACCGGGTCTCACTAAGTTGCAGAGTGCCTCACTAGGTAGCTGAGGCTGGCTGCGAACCTGGATCCTCCGGTCTCAGCCTCCCAAATGCTGGGATTACAAGCGTGTGCCACCACGCCCGGCACAAATGATAGAAATTTTTAAAAATCTAACCTTTATAGAAAATGTTTTCTCCAGGTAAAAATATCACTATAGATATTTACAGATAGTTGAAAGATAAGAAACTAATGCTCAGCATTATAAATATAATTAATTATATTTAGTGTTTATTTTCCTGGTAATTATCTTAATTTTTTGACTTCTAATAAAGAGTTATATGATGTAAAGAATGGATTTCTTCATTAAGAGGTTGCTAGTCAGAGGAAACAGTGAGTGCAGAAGTCCTGAAGCACCACTGTGCTTTGCCAGGCTGAGAACTGTTAAGGAAGTCATCAGGGTGACTCAAGCAGAGAGAAGGAAAGAGAAAGGTAGGGAAAGTTAAAGACATAAAAGGGACTTGTACGAAAAAAGAATCCATTATCCATTAGATGGATTTGATTTTCCTTCTAACTGATGTGGAACAGAAAACCATTCATGGGAAGAGATCTAAATACTTCATTTATTGAGGTGGGAGAAGTAGATTTATAGATAGTAAGGGGCAGGTTAGAAATTAAATGTTCTGCTTCGAACATATTAAGATAAAGATGCTCATTAAGCAACCAAGTAGAGATGTCTAGAAGGTAGCTGGATATTCTTATCTGGGATTTAATAAAGGAGTTGAGTGGTTGAATTTTCTGATGTATATTTGGGATTCTCAGCACTCAGATGTTATGAAAAGCCATAGTCTTGGATGAGAGGAATAGAGGATGTACCAGTCAGGGTTTAAACAAAGAAGCAGCGTCTCTAGAAGATAAATAGTGATTTGATACAGAGATTTAGCTATAAGCATCTGTGGAAATTGGTTCATAAATCTCTTCGGTAAGGTTGTTGCTGTCATTTGTTGCCTGATGCTGGAATTTGAAGCTCAAGGAAGAGGTATTTGGAAGAGAAGGATGAAAAGTTGGGGAGAGAAAGAATAAGCTGGAACCCACATGCATGAACAAGAACTCAATGAAGACAGACTATAACCAGCTTTAGCTGCTGTTGTCTCTGACTTTGGTGATGTTAGTGTCCTGCAAAAGCTGAAGCCCTTAGGGAGAAAAAGACACACCTGGCTCAGGAACCAGAAGAGCTGAAGGAGGTTCATGGGGACAGTAGAACAATTATAGTACTGGTAGTCATCACATAAACCATCACAAAAGCAAGTACACACTTGTTAAAGAATCACTGGGTTTTTTTTTTTTCCCCTTTCTCCATCCAAATCTCCCTAAGAATCTTCTTTTTACTTCGCCTAACTAGAAACAAATAAGAAAGGGAATTCTTATAAAGGTAGCGGAGTTTGGCCATGTCAGCAAGCACATTGCAAATATATGACCAGGGGTGATTATTGATGAAGAACAGATGAGATTCTAGGTGTAAATCCTGTGACACTCAAAAATTTAGAGGTCAGGAATACAAAGGCTTCTAGGGAGTGTCCATAAAGGTGAAGGACACCCAGCTACTCAGGAGGCTGAGGCAGGATGATCTCAAGTTCAAGGCTGGCTTCAGCAAACTAGCGATACCCTGTCTCAAATTTTATAAATAAATAAATAAATAAATAAATAAATAAATAAATAAATAAATAAATAAATAAAGAGGTGGGGATGTAGCTCAGTGGTAGAGTGCCACTGGGTTTAAACCCAATAGGGAAAAAAAAAGTAAAGCGGAAGACACATCCTTCTTCAACACTTTCTAGTTATTACTGCCTGCAAATAGGATGTGATGGGTAGGGTTTGGACTATGAAATGGACTATAAGAATGTATTGTATACAAGATAGAAATTGCTTCCATCAATAATGATCATTACTCTGCCACACCTAGACTTACTCTGGACTGTTTGCAGAACAAAGCCAAACTTGTCATATGTAAATCACTGAATCACTGTTGGTTTGGGTTTTTTACCACTTGCATCCAAACAAAATTCTCGTAGGGTAAAGTTAAGAGAAAATAAGTGGTAAGTCAATAATGAGAATATAGACAATATTTGGAAGAAATTCATCCATAAATTTTAATAAAAAAATAGGTGTCTAGCTGGAAGAGAAGTTAGAGAAATTTTTATTTTTAAAATGAGAAAAGTTACATTAGGGATTACTCAAAAGAAAGAATCATTTAATCCTGTGGAAAAGAATTAGATCAATTCTAGGAATGGTTTACTAAATAATAAGAAAATAGAAAATATGTTTAAGTGATTATTCAGAACAGGAGAATTTTATATTTGAAATATTTTCATCTCTTATTAATGTTAATATTGTTATAATTTTTAAAACTATAGGAATTTGAATATTCATATAAACTCTTTAGATTATTGGAAAGAACTAGATGATATGAAATGTTTTTAATGCTGTAAAGTTCACTTCATTGAAAATAATTAGTAAAAAGATTATTTTAAAATTTATATCACTTAGAAATCTTTAATGTGATTTTCCCTTTATTTGTAAAATACATTGCTTCTTGTATTTTAGTTCTGCATAAAGCTTATCAAGCTTACTATAGGAATGTGATGCATTAATTAGCTTTTCTTCCTTAGCTACTAAAATTTCACTTAGTACATTTTTTATTGAAATTCCATTTTTATACCTTTTTCTTACAATGATAAGTGATCCACCCTCAGATCATTAAACAATGTATAAAATCTCCTACAATTAATTTTACATAAAATTCTATGCACTAATTTATCCCTGTATTCATCCTGATTTTTTAGTCCTATATAATATAAAGTAAAACTCTGGTTGAAAATATTCTTTCTGCTTAGATCCCTGGGGAAAGACACTGTTTTATTTTATCATTTGGCAAGCAAGTGAAATGAGGGTCAGGTTTAGAGTAGTTGATATGTTTGCATTATTTATTTCATACTATAACCATTATTATATAAAGAAACTATGTAGATGTTATTGCCCCATGATAGTAATATTAGAGATGTTTTAGGTATGAGACACAGTCATCAGGAATCAGGCATGGCTAAATGTAGAGTTCTTCAAACTCTCAGTTTTCAACTGGATTTGTTAAATTTTAAACAGCACAGTTTTAAAAGAGAGATTTTTCTATTTACCACCTTTGTTTCTGACATATTTATGGTCATTTTGTTCAAAATTCTAGGACATTAGTTATGAAATATTTCCTGAACAGTGATTTTAATGTCTTAAATGGTTTACTAAAAACATTTAAATCTTTTCCCTCTTAACTGGCAAGACTCATTCTCTCAATTATGAAAAGTGACTGTGTTCTGAACATAAAGTATTACATCATCACTGGATAAAGCACATTCTTTATTTTGTGATATGAAACAAATTGTGAGCACAAATAGGCTGCAAATGTTAAGTTTCACTGACAACTGAAAACATGTAGTACCAGTCCCGGCCTCCACATGGTGCTAGTGTTATATACTGGGACATGTCAGAACTACCAGGTAATGTAAAATACCTCACAGTGCCCATCAAAAATAACCTTAACAATAAAGCAACAGATTAAAAAAAAAAAAAAAAAAAACTATACCTGAAATCCTATCTTATGTAAAATCTGGCTCATGTACAATAATATTATTGACAAATCATTTATAGAAATAATGATAAAGTTAAATAAAAGGTGACATGAAATAGTAAATTTAGATTTCCTGTTTCATCTTGGAGATCTCACCAATGGGTCCAAAGGCATAAAGGCATAGATATATATTTTTTCCATGTGTTGTTTTCTCTCTTCGATGGATGGCTGTTTTGGAATGGTGTTAAGGAAAGGAAGTCCGTAGGGAGAAAGAGGCTTCATGGGACTCTGGCAAGTTTTTTTCTTTGATCATTGTGTTTTCTTTGAACACATATTCATTCTCAAAGCCAAAATATATTTTATTTTACACATTCTGATTTTCCATTGTACTCTTCACAACTTTAAAGTTAGTGTTTGTTTCTAGTTATTTTAATATGAAACAGGTATATTCATTGGGTTGATAGCAGCATTTTGTGATGTGTAAAATTGCATGTGCATTTGCCAATTCTATGACAAGCAAAGATACCAAAACTTTACACAATAGTTGGCCTTTTTGTTTAGTTTTTTTGCCAAGTGGCTAATAGATAATTGCATTGTCTAAATCCTTGACTTTGTCTAAATCCTTCCTATTCTTCTTTCACAATTGTTTTATTCACTTTATTCTTTCATATTGACCATTTTATCATCTGTCAAAGCAAAGTGATCAACTAAAGATAGCACCCAAATGATTAACAGTAAGAACTGATTTTTGGTCTCCAAATATCTTAATTATCTTGCAAATAATTACTCCCATAAATATTTATGAAATAAATTATTTCATGCCAACTGGTTTGGATCCTGTATTAACAGTGGTAGTTTAAAAATGATGGAGATTATAGAGAAAATAAAGAGGCTTCAAGACTGGAAATAAAGAATAGGATTTTTTTTAATTACAGTGAATCAGGACTCCCCTCCTTTCTGTCCCTTTTCCCCACCCTCCCTCCTTTTCTTCAAAAGCAAATGATTCAGAAACTGACCTTGTAAAAGTAGACAATGCCAAGAAGAAGAAAAAAATATGGGCAGTCTTAAAGTCTAGTATGAGATTAAAGACAATTGTGGATGAATAAATCATTTACTGTAGCTTATAGCATTTATTATTGCTTTGGTACTGAGTCCATTTTAAAGTAGATAAAGTATAAAATGCTGTCTTTAGGCACACTAGTGATAACATTGTTGGAAATTTTTGGATAAAATAATATAAACATCAGTAACTATAAGTGATTACCCTCAAATTATAACAATAACTAGAAAATATGTACACACACATACACACATATTATATATATATATATATATATATATATATATATATATGGAGAGAAAGAGAAATAAGAATAATCATAATTACTTGACAAATTTTCTTAAAATTTTTATTTTATTAGTTACCTTAAAAAATTTGTTCTCGAAGAATTTTACCTACTCTATTTAGCTGTATCTAACCTAATTACCAGGCTAAGAAGACAAGTCAAAACCTAGCAGCCTACAAGGGTCACTATTCTGCCATTTGACACACACACATGTGTGGGATGTAAGACTTTATCTGAGGAGTTCAATCACAGATACTGATTGCTGACCGAACCACCAACTGTCTTGAAAGGTTTTTATTTTAAAACGATATATAGTTCATTATTGATAGGTATTAAAGATAGGTTCCTGCTAGTGTAGTATTTGGAAGAATCAATATGAAGTTTTTCCTGAAAAGACAAGTATTATGGTTGGAGCACAGACTCTGGAGTCTGTGGTGATTGTGTCACTTACTTTTATTTAATCTCAGGCAGGTTACTGAACATCTGTCTCCTAGATTCTCCTTTCATGTAAACAGCAATAAAAATGGTACCTGCTGCATAGGGCTGTTTGGGCATTTAATTGGATTATATATGAATTTACCTTGCATGGTGCTTAGCATATAGAAATTAAAAATAAACTGTATTTTATCATGTTGAAATGGAATAAGTTTGAAGTTTAGTAGTAGGTGTTGAGAGCATTAGTAATGTATTAAACAAATTCACCATAGGTACTGCAAATAACTCAGAAATATACATCACCCATAGATGTAATAAATTGCAATATATTATAAAAGTTCCTGTTAGATTTCTTTAAAACTTGGAACTCTGTCTTTTTAAGGAATTCTCTATATCCCATAAAGAAGAGAATAGGGAAATGTTTAGGACCTAAAAATTAAAGAATTTTCAGAATTAACAACATGTTATCATAAAAAGGGCATGAGAGACATTGCTCTTTGATTAAAGCCCATCAAAACCAGCATCTGGGTTAAAGATTTCATCTGCTTTTATTTATTACCAAAGATAAAGATCAAAATGATAACCTTGTGTAAGTCAAATGCAAAGACTGAACATTTTATAAAGAACACTTTTTCTCTATAAGTCTTGTTTTTCAGAGTAACTGGTTTGAATAGAAAGATAAGGCCAATGTATTGATCTGTTAGTCATCTAGATGATGCATCAGCCAAATCTATCAGGCAGGTGAATGGACTGGTCCTGGATGGTACTAATTGATGGAATGCCATTCTTTAGTACTATTGACAGTAGCATACAAATCAGGAGCAATTTAGTTATTTGTCCTACCTTTTTGAATCATTGAATGTAGGAAATAGTTATTCAAGAGACAAATTTTGTCATATAAGATAGCTGAACTGCATGACCAATAAAAGACTTGGCAGTCTTGGTCTGTAAAATCCAGCAAGGGCAATGGTGGGCAGCAGCTGCAACAGCAGGTCCTATTGATGGGACACTTGAGATCCTCCAAACTGGATATCATTGGAATAGCAGGGCTAGCAGGAGTAGATGAGGGATTAGTGAAGCTGAAATTCCGTGACTACCATAGAGAAATTGTATCTTCAGTTCTAAAAAGGCCCATCATCATTGCAATTGTAATACTTTAGTTTACTAATGATATTAAAATTCTTAAAGTGTAGTCCCGTGCTGTTCACTTATAAATAATGCTTATGACATCATTTTTTAGTACATTGCTCAACTAGAAAATCTAAGGGTATATCCTACCTCATTCTAATAGTAACACTGGAAATAATTAAACATCTTCTCCCCGAAGTATACACCTCTCCCTGGCTATGTTAGTAACTTTTACTGAAGTAACTTTTAGTCATAGATGGAAAGATTTACAGTATTAGTGACTTGCTGATGCTCTGTAATTGTTCAAGAGCATAATTTCCATAGCACAGTAGGTTATATGTGTGCATTTGGTGAGGGAGAATATGCTAGGCTGTGATAAGAAATAAACCAAGGTCACTGGACATGTTTAGTTCCTGTTCATATAAAGTCTATTTTAGTCTGGATATCCCTCCAGGACCACTGTTCCCAGTGCTTCCAATATGTAGTTCCACCATTTCAATGTTAATTTCCCCTCCTTTGTTACAGAAAGGACTTGAAGAATCAGAAGAATTTCTTAGGAGTACTTATTTCATTGCCTCAGCCCAGATATGTATGATGTATATCACTTCTGCTCATATTAATTTGATCAAAATTAGCCAAACTGATTTCTATACTGCCAAGGAGCTAAGAAGTATAGTCTTCATATGCCTGGGAAGTAAAGAAAATATATCCTCTAGAGAATAGGTAAGTACAGTCTTCTAAAGTATGCAAGATAACTTTAAGTGGTACAGAGATTATCATCCACAATTCTTACTTGCTTTTGCAAGTAGCACTTTAAGCCTATGAGGTATTGGTTTCATTTTATGTAATTTTAAATTGAATTCTAATTTTACTGTGCTATTTTAATAAAAATGCTGAATGTGGCAAACACATGTCTAATATTTGGATGATATTGGCCTAAAGGAATATCTGTAAAGTCAAATTTTAGTACGAAAAGGTTCAGGCAAATTAGGAGTATGGGGGGGGGTATGGGCATCTGCTCTTTTAAGTCGCATGATTCATCAATTTGTAGTCTGGGACTACCTATTGGGAAGGATTATTCTGGAATCCAGTTGTTCTTCTGCTATCGAAATGGGGGAAATAGTAACAGAATCTCCCATGGAGGAGCCTATCTCTCCTGATGAGTACTAAGCTCTCCCTCCACCACCCCTTTTCTTCTATCAGATTGAGTCTGCTTTTCGTACAATGGGATAACACAAACAATGGATGGCTTCTAAATGAGACACTTGACCTGGCAAGCAATACCTTCATTATTGGCATTTTCTCACCAGGTTTTCCATGTTGTCTGATACTGTTCAACCAGTAGCCTAACTCCTTGTAAATAAAGTATATCATTATTAAATATTGTTGATAATCCCAATGCTCTGAAGTACACTAGAACTCTGCACCTATTGTTGGTGGTAAATCAGTATTTTTTGTTTGTTTGTTTTGTTGTTTGTTGTTTTTTCTTGTGGTGCTGGACATTGAACACAGGGCTTCTCACATCCTAGGCAGGAGTTCTACCAGCCCCAGCCCAGCAAATCGGTTTTTGAAAAATAATCCATTTCCACGTTTTCTAAGGGTATCTAGAAATCTCTCCTAAGTGGTGTAATTTTGATGTCTCAATTTGTCTATTATATTCTTTGTTTGTATGTAATTATTAATAAAGCCCCCTTTATTTTTGAAACTGTTTTATTTGGATGACAAATTATATTGTGACCCAGTTTCTAAGGATTATTCTTATTTCATTTTACTGTGTGAATGACTAATTGGGTCCCAAAGACTCTTTTCTTTATTCCACAGCTAGTATCTTAAGCCAATGGGAGAAGCTGAATCCATGGATGATTCTAGATGTTTAGTTTTTTTAATAGTCATTTTTTGGCACCATCTGTATGTTTTCTACAGGAAAGATAGAAGGACAAAGAGAGGAATAAAGGAAATACACAATGACAGCAATGACTGATAAATAAACCAAAGCACATTTGAGGAACCCATTGTTCTGACATGTACTTCAAATTACCCTAACAATCTGAAGGATGATATGTAAGACTAAAGGCAAATCTTGTCATTCATAATATTTATTCCCCCCAATGACATTTAATGGTATGATTCTCTGTCTTAGTGAAATGAATACAATATTATATATTGCCTCAATTTCATGATACAGTTAAGACAGGCATTGCACAATCATTAGTAGAATTTCAGTTGCATGAGGGTTTTATTTATAATAAAAGTTATAGGCACCACATTTACTTTTCCCAGAATCTTGCCATTAGATAACACATATAAAAGCTACTACTTGCTTTCTACTTACTTCAGTTCTGGAAGAAAGTAAAAGGATTTTGAAGGTACACTATATCACAATTAGGTCTGTAGCTCATCAGCCTGGCTTTTAAAATATGCAAGTGCCTACAGAGACCACCCCAGGTTAAAAGTCTCTAAATACTTCATGTTACTTTAGCGTTAAATAATATTTAGAGTTTGTTATCTTTTGTAGACCTTGGAAATCTAATTATTTATAATATCCAGTGACATTTACATTTTGCTAAATATATTCTGCTTATATAAGAACACATCATGATTAGAAAAATGAGAAAAGAATGCCTGGCTGTACTTTTTGCTTACATATGATGCAAAATATTGAATTATCTTTTTGTTATAATTACATGGTGTTAAACATATAATGCTCAAACTGTATCCTTAGCCATTACTATTTAAAATACAGAATAAGAAAACGATACTATAGTTGAATCCATTTGTTTACTCTCAACTATCAAATCAAATATCTATTCCAGTTTATTGTTATCTTAAAATAATACCATTCATTTCTATGCCAACAGTTCTGGAGTGTTTGGTTTAGTTTTTGAGATTGATTGAAAGTAGATTGTAAAGTTGACCTATTGTGTTAAGCTTATTTACACAACAGAGTGTCTTGAAAATAAACTCTGAGAGTGCATAGCAGTTGAATCCTATGGTATTTCCCATCTTGAGTTTTCTAATATCTGGTTTACAAGGAACCCATTAGACAGTCTCAATTTTACCATAGTTACCTAGGAGTTTATTACTTCAAAATTTATTTTTCCCAGTTTTGAATTATAATTTATGGCTTGCTTTAGAAAAAAGAATCTGCTTCGAAGTTGATTTGAAGAATTTGTCTAAACAAATAATTTCATTCTCAAACATCTATGAAACAATTACAGATGACATTATTTCATCAGGCTCTTGAAACACACTTTGCTCAAAAGAGTTAAAAATAACATTTCTAAGATGGAAGCAATACAAAAATCCTTAATTGTGGAAAAGACTAGGTGGAAACTGAAAAAACATTGATTTGGATATTAGATGGATATTAGATCACTTTTTAAATGAAGTTGTAATTATTCAAGGATTAATTGTGCCCAATGAGCATGTAGAAACCCTTCCTGACACCACATCCTCGTCTTACATAGTCTTAAATAATAGAGTATTATATATAATTCCTTCCACCCCTCCCCACCTACCCACCCCAAAGGCGGACTTGTCTCCTGATGCTGAGTAACCGCGGGGCCAGTTATAAGTGGGAGGGAGATGCCAGCAGGGCACGTGGACCAGAAATACGTCCTAGAAACAGCAAGTACACGGCTCAACCCAGTCTGAACTTTCCTGTAAACACCGCGCACTGACAGACGGCATCCCCGCTGGGTGGATCCCGCACCTCCTAGAGGGAACAGCACTTCTTGTTTTTAATTAGCCAGGGGAAAGGTGAATTTTAAACTATCTGTTGGCAAGTCGGTGCAAGAAGCTGACTTCTGAGAAGCTTCAAGGAGGCAGAAGAGCTTTCCTCTCCGCGGGGAAGGTAGCGCCTAAGCTCGGTTTGTTTTCTGAATGAAACGCTTGCCCGGCGACTGAAAAAAAAAAAAAAAAAAAAAAATCCAGCTTCTTCCTCACTCTGCCGGCTTAGTTGCTGAAGACAGCTCTAGGCAGGACATGGCTCTGAAGGCTCACTCCTTGGAATGTCCTCTTGCTCCAGGCTTTTAAACAACTGTCCTGAGGAAAGAAAGGTCTCACATATCCAAATACAGGTTGACAAATGGCACTTTGGGACTGTGCTTTCTGATGACAACGCGTTCGATTTCTGACAAAGCCTCTCCGTGCACGCTGCCCCTGGAGGGAAGTCCTAAGTAAAACTCAAACCCGCCCTAAAGTGAGGCTCCAAGGGCTAGCTGCTGAGCAGACAGCATGGAATCTGCTGGCCGCCTCATCACCTTGCTCCTGTGGGGTCACCTGCTGGAGCTTTGGACAGGAGGTCACACAGCTGACACCCACCACCCCCGGTTACGCCTGTCACATAAAGGTAGGTTACCTTTTCCGATCCTTTTATTTAAAAAAAAAAAAAAAGTGAAAGTATAAAGTCATTTAACATAAGTCCATGGTTTCTCAAGACCCTTAAGTGCACCTGAAACATCTTATTGCAAAACTCACCTAAGAGTCTAAGTACTTGTTATTAATATGCCTCATCTGAAAATAGTGCAATATTACAAGGCAACTTAGACATGTTATTTTTGTCTTGTAAATATTAGGTTTTATTCAGGAGAAGTTCACTCACTAGTAGACAGAACAGAAAGATGGGAAGCAGGTTGCAAATAGCTTGAGAGGCTGACTCCACCAAGTTAGCAGCCAGTATTTAAATACCAATGTATGTCTTATGGGAAACAGGGAAAGAGGCTATTGGGGAGAGGCTTTAGAAATAGAGGCATGGTTTGGTTTTGGTGAGTGTGTGTGTGTGTGTGTGTGTGTGTGTGTGTGTGTGTGTGTTTCTCTTATTTTCTTTTTTTCCCCTCCTCATAATAAGGAAGACAGGAGGAGAAAATTCCTGAGAAGAATGATATATAACTACCATGATAACAGAATGACCACTATATATTTAAAATTATTATGACTATTATAAATTAGCTTTCTAGTTGAATAGATTAATAGAATACATTTATGTGTGGCAAAACAATATACTGGTTTTATTGGCAATCATTACAAACTGACATATTGATTGAAGTATTAGAGCTCACTAGTGTCTGTTTTTTTTTAATGTAAATTCACCTTGCTTTACTGAAGGTCTGTCTACCAGAGTGTTTAAATATTTTATTCTGCAATTATGTCTTGTAAAGCAGCATCATACTCATAAATAAATGATCAAAAGATAGATAGGCTTTGCATAAGGACCCATAAAAGCCAGTCATGAATAGGTTTGGTGATTCTTCCTATTAGCAAACAAACAAAATCCAGGCTCTGAAAAAGTGACTTTTGCTGACTTAAAAGAAATTTGGAATAAATTATCAGGAAAGAAGGATATATTAACGCCAACTACCGAGGAAGATAACAGATGCGCTAATTAGGTTACATAAGAGACATCTTTCAATAGTGTAAGCTTTTAAATTAGCCTCCACTAAGGACAGACAGAAGCCTGCATTTTCTTAATATAAGGAAAATATTTACCAGAAGATGGAAACAAATAGAGAGGTCTGAATTTTATATGACACAATTGGTCTTTAGGTCTTTTTATTGGACAGTGGTAAAGGTAATGGTCATGATAGAATTTTCTCATTATTAGAATAGTTAACCTATGCATTTTTTTTACTTTAAATAAATTTCTTACACCACTATCCAGTAGGTAATATGAATTTAAGAAACACAGTGACACGTAATTTGTCAAGTATTTAAAATATGATTTCCAGCATTAGCACAGATCTTTTGGTTTGGGAAGATATATCATGATATGTATCAAAATTCCTATTTCTAAGAACTATAATCAAATATATCAAGATATAAAGATTTGATATGATGGAATATAGACACACAAGGACACCATAATAAATATAATAAATTTATTATTTTTCTTATGTAAACAGGTGGGTAAGCTGTCAGTTTTGTCAAGCTGTCATTATGCTGTGCCTACTATTAACCTTTTATACCTCATTATAGAGGTACTTGGTTTTTGATAGCTCAATATCACTATGTTTTCCAAGCTATTTCATTTGATATTTTATAGGAGAGGTCACAGTTTCTCAGAGTCTAATGAAAGTCTCTGATACAATACCATGTATGACAGTATTATCAAACTCATCTTCATGATGTCTCTCTTAATCAAAGAAATAATTATAACTGATTTTGTGGGTTTTGTCATAGGGTAGGGAATAGGACTGCTAGTATTGATGTATACAGTAGATTGAAAACTCCCACAAGATTTTCCTTTGGCTTTTCCTAACCTTTCTATTCAATAGAAGCAGCTGAAAATGCACAAGATTATGCTTTAATACAAAGCAGTATAAAGTCACCTGAAAATAGAATGTTCTTATATGTGCAATTTAGTTAGCAAAGTCAGTCAGGAGATCATGCTGGAGATGCAACCTGAAGCAGCAAATGCCTGCTGCACCACAGGTGCCTCAGGGAAAGAAAAACACGTAGTGTTAGAGCAGAAACATTCAATTCAGCAAGATACACACTCAAAACTCAGCAGACATTTCAGAAGTGTTCAAAACTAGGAATAATGCAGTTCAGATTAACCTCTGCTGCCTTGAAGTCAGTAATGGTGAATTTTCAGTGGTAGTCAAATTTAAATAGTTAAAATTATAAATGAATGCATAGTCTTTTAAAGTAAGGATCCTGGGTACACATGATAAAGTACCTCTGTACTACTGCCTGAGTCCCAACAGAGTAATAGAGTAGGCTTTCTAGAGGTGGTCTATTGGATTAACACAATAATTCTTTCAGCAGTGGTCTATGTTATATGGAGAAAGGTAATCATTGTCTTACATCCTCCACCTTCAACATGACATTTGAGGACAAGATGTATCTTTCTGAGGAGGAGAAGGAAGAGAAAGTTTAAGTGTTGTGTAAAGACTTGAGTTAATTTATATAAAAATATACGCAGAAAGGTACTCAGAGAATACCTCTAGCCCTTTTTTCTCTGCTTCTGGAAATGACATGCTCTTAAATAGAACTTGAGAGAAGGAGACCATTAAAATTAATGAGGTAAAGTCGGGCGTGGTGGCGCAGGCTTGTAATCCCAGTACTTGGAAGGCTGAGACAGGAGGATCTGGGCTCTCAGCCAGCCTCAGCTACTTAGTGAGGCCCTCTGCAACTTAGTGAGACCTTGTTTCAAAATAAAGAATAGCCGGGCGTGGTGGCGCACGCTTGTAATCCCAGCATTCGGGAGGCTGAGACCGGAGGATCCGGGTTCGCGGCCAGCCTCAGCTACCTAGTGAGGCACTCCGCAACTTAGTGAGACTCGGTTTCAAAATAA
>PVLC010010725.1:0-14748 GCA_004027655.1 Graphiurus murinus
TCGATGGAGATGAAGCACAGGTGGAATAGAGAAGAGTAGCAAAAGGCCGCATCACAGCAACTATGAAGGGCACAAAATTGGGCTCCAAAGTACCAGCAGCTTTCCACGGACCTGACCATGCTGAAGGGCATCACGGTGACTCCCACCAAGAAGTCAGTACAGGCCAGCGAGGTGATGAGAAAATTGCCCGGAGAGTGCAACTGCTTGAAATGAAGAACTGAAGCCATCACCAGGAAGTTTCCAAACACAGCCAGCACAGCCCCAAAGCCAAACACCAGGTAGAGAAGCACCCGCCATCCGGGCGAGTAGGGAGTTTTGATACAAGACTCATTTACGTTCTCATAGCAAAGCTGCAGAACTGGTTGGGAAAGGTTGCTGGCCATGGTTCTGCTGTTCAATGCTGTTTCTGCCCTTCCCTGTGGTAGAGAATTAAAAAAAACAAAAATCAAACTGCGTATCTGAGCAACTGCTTTAAATATTGCCTTGAATTTGATCCTTTTCCATTTTAATTATGGAAAAAAATTAAAACATTTTAAAACTCAGAAAATCATTCTCTCTGTTTTTACTCATGTAATTATTTCTGCACTCCATCTAAACTTGATAGTTAATACGGAGCAAATCTACTTTGAATTTTCTTCAGTCTAGTAATCACATTATCTGAATAACTAAAGAAACTTTATCTCAATGCTGTGTGCATGTATATCAATGTCAACATGATTTCCATTATGATGTAAGATGATAATGCCCCAATAAAAGCACATTAAAAAAGAAGCTTTATTTAAATACCTGGTTCTTTACACCTGTGAAGCTATTCCTTGCAGAAGATAATTATATATAACTACATATTTGATAGCTCACCTTTTAATAGGCTTCTTCCTCCTCCTAGGACATTTTAAGAAACCAGCCAATGAACTTCACTCATTCCTCATTTCTCACAAGGAATCCCTACAGTGTAAGGTGTGAATCACGGAAGAAAACTTACTTTTCGCAATTATAATTAGTAAGCTCTTCTACAAAACATGTTTGTTTGTACTCTACAACTCTGTAGAAACATTTCTGATTTTCATAACCAAGGTATTTCTTTTAATTCAAATGTCTTGATGTAGCCTACCCCATTATTTGACAATAATATTGCCTATTCCCTACTTACAAAACTGTCTTCATAATTTTTGAGGTCTCATGAAAAATGAAAGTTAACAAGGGAAAGGACATTTGTTCAAAAACATGGAAAGAGTTTGTCCTGAAAATTTCTAAAGTATAAAACTTTTTCCTTTTTTCTTCTATTGACTTTCTTGACCTGCCATGACATTTGACACTTGCTATGTAAAGTCTCACTTCCTTGAGCATAGAGGTTTTCAGGGGGTAAGTGAAGATCCTCATGGGTATCTGTATGTCCTGCCCTCCATCTCAGCTTGCGTTTCACTCATCCACGGTCAGCCCCCTCCCCCACCTCCCCTGCAAGCTGCTGAATCAATATACCATGGCCAGAATGAGGGCAAGGAGGATGACCCATGCATCTGTCCTTTTCATGGGCCTGCCTCCTCAAAGGACTTCCCAAGAAGTTGCAGTCTCCACACCAGGAAGCATTGGTACCTGGACTGGGTGGTAAGAGAGGGTTGGCCAATAAAGACTACCAGCCTGGGATGGAGACAACAGCCTATGTATAGACCTGAAACTACAATGCCTGCAAACTCTCTCTGTGCTACATCTGGACCTCTGCAAGGGTGGGAAGAGGATGGCCAGGTAGTCAGGATGATAGGAGGAATTTAGATAGGGTCCAAGGCGCTAGGCAGTGGTGAAGCAGGTGACCAAGAACTCACCAGGAAACAGGGAATAAAGTATAAGGAAGACCACCATGGGTGATTTGAGCTTTCAAGCATCTGGTACATATTCTGTTGTCCTTTTGGACTTCACTTAACAAAACACAAGTTCAAGGAAAAAAACAATAGGAAAATAAAGATTGGTGTGGTGGTACCACCACTATAATTCCAGCTACTCAGGAGGCTGAGGCAGGAGGATTGCAAGTTTGAAGCCAGTCTTGACAACTTAGCAAGACCTTATTTCAAAAATAAAAGGGCTGAGATATAGCTCAGTGGCAGAGCAATTGCCTGGCATTCATGAGACCCAGAGTTTGATCCGCACTACTAAAAAAGAAACTCAAGACAACTACAAGCATCAGACCCCAACAACAGGGCTCTATACCACTGAACCAGTTGTAAGCCCCCTAGAACAACCATGCCTATTTCACTTCATATATTAAATTTTTTCTTTGTAATAACACCTCTACAATGAAGCAAAGAATACCCTACATAGTGGCAACTACAAAATAACCAGGCAGGATGGAGGGTGGAGCAGGAGGTGAGGGCCAGACAGTTATGACAATAACCACCTTTGTTGACCGAGAGCTTTATTGGAGCACTGTTATCAGGAATTTAGGGAATTGGAGAGGAAGATTAAGAACTGAATATCCATAAAAAAATTTCAGATCTTAGAAAAATAGTTACTTTTGATCTCATAAAGCAACTGTCAAGCCGGGTGTGGTGGTACATGTTTGTAATCCCAGCATTTGGGAGGTTGAGACAGGAGGATCCGGGGTTCACAGCCTGCCTCAGCTACCTAGTGAGGCACTCCGCAACCTAGTGAGACCCTGTTTCAAAATAAAGAATAAAAAATAGGGCTAGGGGTGTAGCTCGGAGGTAGAACGCCCCTGAGTTCAATCCCCAGTACTGAAAAAATAAATAAATAAAGCAACTGTCAAGTAGGTGGTGATTGGTGATAATGACTTTTTTTTCCTCCACACCTATACATGCAGGATTTAAAAACAGAAATATGATATGAATATGAATATATGAATGTATGAAAATGATATATGAATCCAATATATGAATGTGTGGAAATGTCACAGTGAAATCCATTCATTTGCAGTTAATATTTATAATAAAAAGAAATAAAGTGCAAAAATACAGCCAATCAACACCTAAGGCACAAAACATCCCAGACGAATAGTTTGACAAAGACAAGACCTACTCTTTGGTGATGTTTCTACCTAAATCTTTTGCTCACATGTAGATTCCTTGGCAGGCAGAGAATGGGTCCTAGGTTAGAATTTGAAATCTATGTTTTTGTTTTTTTTGTTTTTTTTTTTTGCGGCACTGGGGGTTGAACTCAGGGGCATTCTACCTCCGAGCTATACCCCCAGCCCTATTTTTTATTCTTTATTTTGAAACCGAGTCTCACTAAGTTGCGGAGGGCCTCACTAGTTAGCTGAGGCTGGCCACGAACCCGGATCCTCCGGTCTCAGCCTCCCCAATACTGGGATTACAAGCGTGCGCCACCACGCCCGGCTTGAAATCTATGTTTTTAACAAGTACTTGCATGTGATTCTGGTGCTAACAACAACAGATACCATTGTGAAAAGAATTATTTTACTTCTTTTGTGTCTTGTATTAGAATAGTCAACTAAATGAAAAAATGTTCAGTAGACCACTAGTAAACATTTAGTGAGTTGGGATTGAGTCAATTACTTGCCTTTTTCTTTTTTTTTAATATCGTACACTATCTTTTTTCTAAATCACTTCCCAATTCTTCTCAACTTTTCTCCTGCTATAAGTTATAGTCAGAAATGAGGCCACACATACAGGAATAAGATATTTGCTTCAATGAGACGCTCAGTGAGAAAATGGCAGTTGTCCATTGCTAACGCAAGCATAAACTCTTCTTCAAGTCTCACCAGGGAAAGAGAGAGTCAGCCTTCAAATCACTGTGGAATGCATGGACACCTCCATGATCAGAGTCTGTCTCCTTCTAAAAAATAATGTATGCACTGGCTTTGAGTCTCTGCTTTCCAATCTTTTCACTTCATTGTGCATAACATGTATGTCACAATAGGGTAAACAGAAGACATGGGGTATCAATATAAGGCCACTAGGAAAATGACACATTTTCTTTATATTATAGGATTATTATAATTGACCAAGATAGCCTTGACATTCCCCTCATAAATTGAGTTTAAATTTATCTTTATTGTGGTACTTGGGATTGGAAACAGGGGCATTCTACCTTTAAGTGACACCCCTAACCCTATTTTATTTTTCATTTTAAAACAGGGTCTTACTAAGTTGCTGAGGGCCTCGCTAAGTTGGTGAGACTGACTGAAAACCTGCCATTCTCCTGTCTCAGCCTCCCACATACTAAGATTACAGGCATGTATCACTATGCCTAGCTTAACTAAATTTAAAACAGGATTCTTTCTGACTCTCTTTTCTGAGATCATTTACTAAAAACTTTTTGACAGTTTTACAACCTAAGAATCTTTCTCATGACCTGTGAGCCATTGTTCTGAAATAAAATTATCAATAATGATAGTATTGCTATCACCCAGTCTCTGTATATATGTAGGAGCATAACTTCAGATAGTACCTTGTCCCAAGTTGGAAAGCTGCCTGCTCTCATAAAGATATGAGAAAGCCTCCTTTTTCCTTTGGTAAAGCCAGTGAGCAAGCCCAGGTGGCCTCAGCCTCCTCCCTCTTAGCTCTTAAAAACTCCCCAGCCCTTCATTTCTGTGGAGTTGAGCTCAGACTGAGTTCTGGCCTCTCTACCCTACTTCAGAAGTCTTGAATAAAGTCTTCCTTGTCTTTAATTTTATTTAATTTTTTTTTGCTTTGACATAATAAAATATACTATGATATTTATCAGTTGGCTATTATATAGGAAGCCTTGGTCAGATGTGTATTTCCTTAAACTTTGGAGACAGGCCCTGTGAAATTTCTCTCTACTTTATTAAAGTAGTCAAAGATGTCTCACAAATTCTCAAGTTCATATAACATGAAGCATCTATTTCTCACACATCAAAGACTGAGCTGGGTTGACTCTAGGCTGCAGCAATGAGGTATGGGAGGAGGGTTCTGATTAGTGTTACGGTAATGGTTCATGTATCTTTCATTCTCCTCAGCTCTCAGAGCTACCAGAGCATATCCTAGTGGTGAAGCAGAGGTTCAGGAGAGAAAAACAAAAACAATAAGGCCTCATGAGGCCCAGGCTCAGACCAGTACACAGTCACTATTACACACTCTCTCCCTCATTTGGGAAGCAGCAAAATCACATGAAAAAAGGCATACTTAGGAGAGCATAAATACATCAAAATTCACGATTCCAAATTAAATCAACTACAAAACATTAAGGAAAAATGCTTTTTTTTTTTTCTGTCGTATGATGTAGAAGAGCAACAAGGGTGAATATTGCTCATCCTGTTCTTCACCTGCAGAAAAGCTCAGTGACGCTGATTGTGGCCTCAATGTTCTGGCCTAAGAGCAGTGGCCAATCCGGAGCCTAGCCTGAGTGCCTGAGGACCATGTAGACCAGTATCTCCAGGTACACATGCAACATGCAACTCATTTACAACACATCATTATGTCATTGGTTGGGACACTCTGCCTTATATATGCAACAGCCTGATGACCCATCAGATTTGGTCAACATTTTCAATGAGTTTTATGTATATATATATATATATACATAAAACTGGGCCAGGTATATATATATATATTTTTTTTGTGTGTGTGTGTGTGGTACTGGGGATTGAACTCAGAGGCATTCTACCTCTGAGCTATACCCCCAGCCCTATTTTTTATTCTTTTATTTTGAAACCAAGTCTCACTAAGTTGCGGAGGGCCTCACTAGGTAGCTGAGGCTGGCCGCGAACCCAGATCCTCCGGTCTCAGCCTCCCAAATGCTGGGATTACAAGCAGCTAAGATATACAAAGGGCAAGTGACTTAACCATGGAGGAAGCTAGTAGATGGTGAAGATGCGATTCAAACAAGGCAACCTATCCTAGGATAGTTATACTGGACCTTTCTATTGTCTACAGCCTTTGCAAATAAAAGAAGGTGCCTGTTTTTAAAAAATAAGCTTGCTAGCCGGGCGTGGTGGCGCACGCTTGTAATCCCAGCATTCGGGAGGCTGAGACCGGAGGATCCGGGTTCGCGGCCAGCCTCAGCTACCTAGTGAGGCACTCCGCAACTTAGGGAGACTCGGTTTCAAAATAAAGAATAAAAAATGGGGCTTGGGGTATAGCTCGGAGGTAGAATGCCCCTGAGTTCAATCCCCAGTACCGCCAAAAAAAAAAAATAAGCTTGCTCAGTACAGTCCTTATGACAAATCTCTGAGGGCTCACCTTGTGTATTAGCACTTCAAATAATGAGACTTAGTACTAAGTAAGTTTATATGGTCTAAAACTTTTTCTCATTAAATATAAAATTATATTAAATGAAGCCTACCAATAAGCTGAAGCTAGACTTTCTTCAAATATTGATTATTAAACATTTTCTGTTTTAGAAAAACAAAAAAGAGAGTAGTAGAGATTTCTTAAATGTAAAAGATTGATTATTTGATGAGTGAAAACAAAGAGGTGGTCATTCATTTGATTTAAAATATATTTATAGTCTTAAAAAGTGCAAGGCACTGAGCCAGGTATTGAAATAGTGAGAACAAAGACTTTCCAGCAAATGAAAAGCATAGAAATATAGTTTTTTCAGTAAACATCAAATTACTTGATTTGTAAAGTGCAGAAACCTATCTTTCTGAAGGTGAAAATGTTTCAAAATTATTGCTTATATACTGCAACAGGCCTAATTTTAAAATATGGTAAACGGAGACAGGGAGGAAATGGGAAAATGTAGGTCAAAGGAGCAAAACCATAAAATCAACACATTTATAGGTCTGTGTACAACATGAAGAGCATAGTTCATTAAATTATATTGTTAGAGATTTTCGCTAAAATAGTGATTTTAGGGGCTCTTGTCACAAAAAAGTAACTACGTGGCATGATAGACGATTTTAATTTATGTTGTTCTAGTAACCTACTTATTATGTATCTCATGAAATCATGTCATAAACCTCAAACACAGTAAAATTTATTTTAAAATAAAAAATGAAAATAAAAGGAGAAATTCTGTAATCAGAATAAATTTTATAGACAACCAAGGGCATAAATGCAGCATTTAATGCACTTCAAACAATTTGTTTTTTAAACTAACATTGCTAGTGCATTTCTGGTCTTTTCAAATATAAATGCAATGTTTAAATGCCATTCTTTAAGACTGACCTTCATATAGGTTGCAAGAGTCAAGAATCAAAAGTGAAAACATAAGGGCCTCATAGCTAAGTAAATAAAAGCATAGCATGTTAACAGGTTGGAATCACACAGTGAGTTCATGAAATCCAGTTAATCAGGGCTAGATATGCACTCTGCCGCTGAGCTATACCCAAACCCCTATTCCGTCTTTATAATTTGTTATTGATGGGCTATTCACAGCTCTATTATTAGTTAATTGGTAAAGTCGCTCTAATCCTAACCCCAGTAGAAACCAAGGCAAACTGTAGTAATTATTCTGTAACTCTCTGTGTCTGACTGCTTAATTTCAAATTTTTAAAAAATATACAAAGCTACACATAATGCAGTATTTGTCCTTTTAGGATCAATCAATTAAGAAAACACACATACACAAAAGCTATTATGAATTAAGCAGTGTTCTTAAATAGGATAATATTTTATTAATAACAATAAACTTGTATTTTTAATGATAGTACATATACATTTCTAAAGTTACACCTGGGAAATAAGTAGACGGATTAATTTCTTCTTTGCAACAATTCTGCAGCCTTGCATTGGATGAAGCCAACAATTTGGGGATTAAAGCTCACCAGGTTTGAGAAAACAAGCTCAGAAGTTTGTCCCAAGGTTCAGTGTATCTTGCTCCAAATATATGCATGCCTCTGAAGAAACTTGGTATAAAGCTGGTAAAGAAGTTTACAGCATATTGGTGTGAATAAATGAGGTGTAGAAGAGAGAAGTGTTCTGTATTAATAATCCAGTTAGTTTGGGGGAAAAATAAATAAGGACTTTTGATTAAAAGACTTCCTTTATTAAGAGCTACAAGAAAAGTTAAAAAAAAGAAAAAAGCAAGGAAGAGTAGATTAAAAGTATGTTCTCCACTGACTGATGTAGACAAGAGCTTGAAAACATCACTAGTCAGGATTTATTTCTGCAGTCAGCTCATCTGCAGATTGTGCTTTCAAAATACGAGTGAAAAGAATAGTATATATTTTTTAATTCTTTCAGATTATTTTCCTTATTACGTGTATGTGTCAATGCAAGCTTACATTTGCAATCAGGAGAAAGAACACATATCTGACAGAGACATTTGTAGCTCATAGCTTCGAGCTGCTTCAAGAAAGGAGAATAAGGGACCTTAACTGTGATCATCTGAAAGGTGGTCAATACACCTGCTCCCTGGTGTTAAGGTCTGTACCATGAACAGGTGTTCTGCTCTAAAGACTTTACATCCTTTTTGTCCCATTTTACCTTTGACCTTTTTTATCCTAAATATTATAATCTCTAATTAAAAGGTGTTACTGCACAAGTATGAAACAGCTTAACCTTGTATAAAGTATTTCCAAACTGACTTATCTAGAAAATATATAGCATGTTTATGGAACTATTTACTTAGTTACCTTTTCATTTCATAAAACAAGTTTGTTACATAATAGTCTGTGAAAATCATCTTCTTAAACAAGAATTTAAGATAGTGATTTGATTCAAAGACTTGAGAAAGAAATTTTTCCTATTATTTTTTCAAAATTTTATTGTATATTGAAACACACAGCATATATTTTAATTAAAATTCATGTTGATTGGGAAATATATATGTATATAATGAGAAAACTGGAGCTTTTTCTAGAGTGTATGGTACTGGTTTGAACATTAACTATCTTGGAACTATCTTTGGTTATATTTGGATCACTCTCTTTTATATATTTTCAACTCCAAATACAGTCAGTGCCAGGTTCAAAGTGAGAACTCAAAGGTGAAAACATGCTTATTTGAATTGTTTTTTTAAGTAAAATTCTCACTTTACTTAAAGTTACTAAAAAGAGAAATACAGACCATCTTTTTTTTATTTATATGCTTATTCTACAACAATAAATTATGTTCTCTAAAAGTAACATGTTCAATAAGATAATCATTAAACACATTATTTATGAACACAGTATCTATAAAGTAGAGGGGAAGAGTTGCCAGAGTTCAGAAAACTCAAAGTTCAAGTCTTTTCAGATTTTTTGTGTGTGTGGTACTGGGTTTTGAACCCAGGGACAGTCTATCTTTGATCTACACTCCCAGTCCTGTTTTTTAATTTTGAAACAGGATCTCACTAAGCTCCTGAGAGCATAGCTAAGTTGCTGAGGCTGGTCTTGAATCTAAAATCCTCCTGTCTCCGTCTCCCAAGTACTGGGATTACAGACATGTGGTCTAAAAGTTCAACATTCCAGTTCTGTATAAAGTCCTTTTAAAAGTCTCATGCTCAACTGAGCCAGTAGGACATTAGCTATAAAATCCTTTTACATTTAAAAAATCTCAAGAATGTATAATCTTATATTTACTTCTCAAGCAAGATATATTTTAAAGAAGGTTTTTTTTGTTTGTTTTTTTTGTTTTTTGTTTTTTTTTTTGTCCCCAAAGTATCTAACTTTCAAGTTAGGGAGGAGCTTTCTACCCCTTTATGTATTTTGGACAACTGAATACTGATCAAAAGTGTGAGAGAAATTACAGAACTTTACACAATTTGAAGAGACAAGTAGGGATTTCAGAGAAGAAGACAGAAAATCGGAGACTCATTAAAGAATACCAAATGGGAAGGAATCAACAAATCTTACTCATCTATCACTAAATTCTAAGAAATGCCAAAACACATGAAGATGACAAATGGCTTTAGAACAACTGTTGAATGTAAGTTCCTACTTGGTAAATAATTACACTTGCCTCTCAAGATTCAATTTCTGCGCTTAGCTTTGGTTTCAAGTTAGTTTTGAAATCCCAGTGGTGGTGATCTTTTTAATCTCTATCTGCTTCTCCAGAAAATAAATTAGTTGTTGATGAATCTCTCCTTAAGACTTTGCCACTCACAATAAGTTTTATTGCCTTTCTAAACCAGGGGTAAAAGAAAGCATATATCAAGGGATTCATAGCTGAATTATAATAAACACACCACACTAATATCTCATAAACATAAGGGGGAGTTATGAAATTCATGTAAGCATCGATCACTGCATCAATAATGTATGGTAGCCAAGAGACAAGAAATGCCGCCATAGCAATCCCCAAAGTTTTGGCAGCCTTTCTCTCTCTTTTTGCTACTCTTTCCTTGTAACTCTCTGAAGAAGACTGAGCTTGATTGGCTGTACTTTCTATCTTTCTAGCCTGATGTTTAGCCACCAAAAATATTCTACCGTATATAAACACCATGGCAACTGTGGGTAGAAAGAATAGAAGAAAACAAAGCAGAACCCAACTTTGATTCAGAGGAGCCTGACAGCCTCCCACACAGGTGAGAGCAACTACTAATTCCTCGATCCCTTCTTCATTGGCTCCAGTGTAAAAGATTGAAAAACTATACGTGAACGAAAAGAACCAAGAGAGAACAATGCATATTCCTGAAACCGATACCGTGAACTTGGTTGGATAGGTCAAAGGGTCAGTAACAGCAATATATCTATCAATAGAGATGCAGCATAAATGAAATAAAGAAGCAAAACAGAAGGATGCATCGAAACACGTATGAATTTTACAGTAGCTCTCCCCAAAGTACCAGCAGCTCTCCACCGACCTCACCGTGCTGAAGGGCATCACAGTGACTCCCACCAAGAAGTCAGCACAGGCCAGGGAGGCGATCAGGAAGTTTGTGGGGGTGTGCAGCTGTTTGAAGTGAAGAATAGAGATAATGACCAGCAAGTTTCCAAACACAGCCAGGATGGCCCCCAAACCGAGGACTGCATACAGGACCACTCGGGGGCCCAGCGAGTATGGGGTTTTAATGCAGGATCCATTCACATTCTCATAACAGAGCTCCACAGCTTCAGCTTGGGAGAAATTGTTCACCATCACCTTCTTGCTTGAATTATGTCAAAGCTCCCCAGTTCTTGATGTCAGCAATTGAAAACAAGAAAGAGATGGCAAGTCTGAAGGCTTCTGAGAGGGAAAAATAGCTCCAGTTAAAATGAAAGTAACTCATAAACTTTGTTTTTTCTCTGAAAATTACCTGTGACCTTTTGGTCTTACAAAAATATTCCCAAGTTTTTAATGCATTTATTTAGAATGGGAATTTGTTGCAAAAATCTATTAAAAATACAGTCAAATATGTTACTAAATAAATACTTGGCAATGAACTTAGTCATATATATATTATAAATTATGGAATGCAATTTGCTTAAAATTAGAAAAGCCATTTTTTGTATATGTCACTTTACCTTTTCAAAGTTTCATCTGTAACTTCCTGAGTTGAGGAATAATTAGGCCACAAAGGTTGAGTTTTATTTACTAAGCTATTTCCCCTGAGTAGCCACTTCAGAAGTAATGACAAACTAGAGTTCACTTTTTTTTTTCCAAGAAGGAAATTATAATCTCAAAATCCCTATAGTATGGAGTGTGAAGACTGAGGAAGAGTTTACTCATAATAGCTTTAAACATACTTTGGAAATATATTTCTTTTGTTGTGTATATTTTAGAATTTATGTTTTTTATTTTAACTTATTTTTGGTTGGGTTACTTGAAACAATTTTGAAAATTATGTTAAAAATTGGTACTAAATTTATAATAGTTATAAAAGTATTTTCCAGGTTAATAGCCAGTTTGAGGGTCCAACATCAGTTAGAATTTATTAAAATAAGCAGTAACTCAGCACCTCACCTTTTTGAGCTAGAGTGGTAGTTTTTAGATTAGCCATGTCCCTGAAAGTATAGCCTCATGCTATATTGCCAAGGTTTATCCAAGGTTCAAATAGAGATTAAATCAGTTTCTAGGTATTTGAGCTTGTTCTTATACTAAGGCATATAGTCTAAAGGTTTAGGTTTACAGAATTCACCTAACAAGTGAATAATGAACTTTTACTTTATTTAGCCATGAATGAGTACAACCTTGCATCTGAATCTTAATCTTTGTGTTAGAGACTAGACTGCTTTATTGCCATTTACTCTGAGGCATGTATTCAGGCTCTGTTGAAAGTGCAGGGTCCTAGGAAAAGTTGTATGAACACATGTAGGCATGTGTATCTTTTATCTTTAACTGTACACTTTCTAGGTAATGGGGTTTCCCTAGTCTGTGAGTTTTAAATGATCTGTGTGTGTGTGTGTGTGTGTGGTGTGTGTGTGTGCACAGAACACACACTTCTGGTATTTCAGGTTTCACTAGTCGAGTTTTTAAAAAATTAGTTCATTTTGACTTTAGTTTTCTAGTTCATACTCAGGCCCTCACTGATTTGATGGCTCACGTTGATCTCAGGGTTCCCCATATGGGGTATCTATGGGTTCACAAATCATCACACCCAATAAAATTATGATACCCCCATATTTTCCTCTCCTGCCCCACCTCTCCTGATAAGGTTCTCCACCTCTCAAGACCACTAAGGGAGTCTCACCACTGCCCCACAGGTGGTCCCCTACCTGAGAATTTGAGTGTCTGTGTAAAGGATAGTGTCCCCCCAAGGCATGGATATTCCAACCTCACTAGCACCCAAGTAATGTACAAAAAAGAGTTTTGCAAGAAACAGTGGCTTTCTTCTTCAGTTTTTTTATATGACAGCACTAAAATACCAGCCAATAATATCGACTGTCTGAAAACTTGCCCCTCTATAGAAGCAAAGACAGTTAAGTAGCAATGAGAAGTCCTAAGACCCACATCCTACTGTTTAATCCTTTTCACCAGGAAGAAAAACTAGGGCTTCCCAAAGAAATGGTTTGTCCCAGAGACAGGACAAGATAGGTGGTATATGGAGAAACAACCCAGTTTTATGCCTGAAACTGAGGAAGGATGCTTTGAAATATGAGGGCATTTTATAAGGACAATGTTGACAGCATGGATGTGCAAATTTGGGACAAATGAAAGGCAAAATAA
Organism: Graphiurus murinus; assembly: GCA_004027655.1. Taxonomy (NCBI): domain Eukaryota; kingdom Metazoa; phylum Chordata; class Mammalia; order Rodentia; family Gliridae; genus Graphiurus; species Graphiurus murinus. The sequence continues at coordinate 12,945 of PVLC010010725.1, forward strand.
TTGTGGAAAAATAAAAATGTATAAGCCATCAGAAAAATGAGAATCAATTACGCTGTACTAATTAGTGATAGGTATATAGGTAGGTAGGTAGATGGATGATAGATATTGTCTTCCTAACAACACAATGTAAAGTGACAACTGATACCCATGGAGAGAATACTAGATTTAGAACATAATTTTGCAACCATCACATTAATATTGGTTCAGGGAAGCATCATCAATGAATGCTAACTTTGATGAGAGCAGGTATTGTTTTAAATTTTTCCCTGAAATTTCTTATTAGTTGCAAAAGCAGTTATGGAAGCTGTACAGTGAGAAATCAAACAGTATCCTGACCAAATGATCAAAATTAACATCACTAATAAAAGGTAGATGGCTGAGAATGCCCCTGGATATCATACTCTGAGAAGTATATAATACAATGTACATGCTATTCCAATTGGGAAGACATAAACTGAATCTAGTCATGAAGAAATTTCAGACAAATCCAAGTTTAGAAACATCCCACTTTTAAGAGGTGAAGTGAATGGGAGATTGTCAGTGTTCTATAAGACTGAAGAACTTTTCCAGAATAAAGGAGACTAAAGGCAAGACAACTAAAAGAAATATGTGGCCCTGGACTGGAGTACATAGCTGGGCCAACTGTCAACACTGAGATAGGGATGGTGGTGGGTAAGTAAAGCTATGTTATCAATGTTGTTACTGAAATAACCATTTCAGATGGTTTAGAATAAAATTAAGCATAGGTAGAGATAAAGATGGATACAGAAAACAAGTGTTAAAGAAAATGGAACAAAATATGAATAGGTGAATTCAGGTAAAGGGAATATTAGAATGCTTTCTATGACTCCATGAAAATTTCAGTAGGTTTAAAATTCTTTCCAAGCCAGGTGTGGTGGCACAGGCCTGTAATCCTAGTACTTGGGAGGCTGAGATAGGAGGACCAGCGCCAACCTCAGCAACTGAGAGAGGCTCTTAGTAACTTAACGAGACCTTGTTCCCAAATAAAAACTAAAATACGGTGAGGGATGTAGCTCAGTAGCTCAGACGTAGAATGCCTCTGGGTTCAAACCCTAGCATTTCTCTCTCTCTCTCTCTCTCTCTCTCTCTCTCTCTCTCTCTCTCTCTCTCTCTCTCTCTCTCTGTCTCTCTCTCCTCTTTCCAAATAAAAACTGTCTTTTACACAAAGCATTTTTTTAAAAAAGGAATCTTTACTTAGTATCTCATCATTTTCCATTCATTGTCTTGTGCATTTTATGCAAGCTGCGCTCAAACCTCCCCTGCCCCTCACCCAAATAAAACTTTCCTATAAGCAAGCACAGGGCTTCTGCCTCATGAACTTCTCTCCATCATCATTCCAAAGGCAAAAAAACCTTAAGATAGTTTTGTTTCAATACAATGCTACAATTTATACTACCAAAGCATAGCATTAAATACCTATACTTGTATTGTTATACTTTTTTACTTCCCTGAGAACAAAAAAGGACATAAAATTACAGTAAATTTAAGTGGCTATAACTGCTATTTTACTGATTTCCCCTCAAAAGCAAAGATTAGTCTGCCCCAAAGTAGTATTTGTTTGCAGCTTTCTGAAACAGAAAACTAATAGTATATTGTAGGCAAGTTTTTGCCTTCTGGATCCAAACCCTTTCAGTTATCAAACTACAAATAAGCAAGTAAATAAAATGGTCCACCTTTAAACAAGGCTATTCATTAAATACACACATGTACTTCCACCTAATTTTATTACTATCCCCACCTCACTCCAACCCTCTCTCTGACACCATTTAAAAAAGAAGAGTTG
>PVLC010010725.1:14848-49589 GCA_004027655.1 Graphiurus murinus
GCACGCTTGTAATCCCAGCATTTGGGAGGCTGAGACCGGAGGATCCGGGTTCACGGCCAGCCTCAGCTACCTAGTGAGGCACTCCGCAACTTAGTGAGACTCGGTTTCAAAATAAAGAATAAAAAATAGGGCTGGGGGTGTAGCTCGGAGGTAGAATGCCCCTGAGTTCAATCCCCAGTACCGCAAAAAAAAAAAAAAAGAAGAGTTGCGAAAAATATTTTTCTGCCACTAGCATTATCCCCCATGAATCCTTGAACATAAATAGAAAGAGGATGTGAAAGAATCCAAGGACACTGCTCTAGTAAAGCAATAAAGATATGGAATTTAGTTAAATGTGTGCCTAGAGGAAAATATTTGAAATAGTCTAATTGATGCAATGGAATAGTTTTCTACAGATATAACTGGGAAGAGCACAGAGACAGAAATACCACCAACCGTCATTAAAAGCTCTTATAATAATAAACAGCTCCTTTTTTTCCCCTTTATTATCTTCCCGTGATTCCAGAATTTACCACAAACTGTCACTTGTAAAAAGCTCTCCAGAAAGTGCATTTTAACATAGAGGAGCAATGTAGCAAAACATTTTCTGTGCACATTACACATAGTACCACATTATATCCGTAGATAATCCATTCTTGCCTAGCATAGACCACTGGAGTGAGTGAATAGGAAAGTAGAGGTGTAATTTGTACAACAAAAGGTACAGAAAATCAGGTGTACAGTAAAATAGCCCTGTTGGAGCTGTCAGCAGGGGATCCCAAAAAAGAGGGTTACCAAAATAACTAAAAATAACTACCTGCCAAATTTCAAATTCATTTTATTAAATTTATTTTTAACAGGTATTTAACAGTCTTCATGATTCCCTACAATATCCTTGGGCAAATTTTGAAGCTTTATAGCAGAGGAAACAAGATTTAGTGTTCTTGCTGATTCGATTCTTTCAAAGAAGACACGGTTAATTTGAACCCCAAATACTTTAGAACAGAGCTATCCAAAGAAATTTCGGTGATCAAGGAAGTGTTCAATAATCTGTACTGTCCAGATATGGTTAAGTGTGACTGGGAAACTAAATTTCTAATTAATTTGAATTAAAGTAATTTAAACTTAGTCATATATAGCTAGTTGATACTATGTTGGATAGAATAAGTATATGCCAAAGGGATTAATAATAACAAACCTATCACAACACTTTGATTTTATTTCAAGAAATCAGTTTCATTGCATGAACTTTGTTTAGGTGATTTTTGTCTGGTAAAACTTGACTCATTGCACTAAAAATATTATTTATTATTTGGTTTTACTTGCCAACGTTTATTCTATTTTTTCATTTCAGAAGCACCTATTATTAACGACAAAATAGTAGGGTGCTTCAGAATACAGACTTCAAAACTGGGAGAACTCATATTCAAATTCTAGTTCTGCAACCTACATAATAACCCAGAGCCTCAGATTTCAGAAATTTTGAAATCTTCAGTGTAGCATGAGGAAAATATTTGGCCATTATTTCTTCATATTTTTTTCATCTTTCTTTCTAGGGCTGCAATAACACTGTGAAACATAAAAAGCAAAGCAAATATCATTAACTCTGAAGCAGTGTGGGGGACACACAGACTTTAATCTGATATCTACAGAATCAGAATCTCATGTAAGGAGCCCAGGCATTGTTGGTCTGTTCAGCAGCCATATAGTGAAAGTTATTAGCAGTTGCCAGAGTTCAATGAAGTGTCATTTTAATATCTGTGAAAGTTGAGACACTACCAAGTAAGAATATGTGAAGAAGGCAGCAGATTCAAAGGTATGAAGAGCTTGATAGACCATTTGTGGGTAAGATGTTCTTTTGGGAAAAAAAAATATAAAATTACAATAACAAAATTTGGTATGTATATGAAGGTAAGAACAGAAGCCACAACAGTTTCTTAGTTTCTACCCAAGTAGGATTTGAGCCTAACACTTTACCTTCTTATCAAGCACCATGGGTGATTCCAATGTTATCTAAAAGTAGAAGCCACTGGTCTAGAATTTCTTAATCCAAGTTTTTATCAACTTAGTAGACCAAGAAGATGAAAAGGGAAACCAAAAAAATGCTTATTCTAGAACTAGGACAAAGAATCCCATGAGACTTGCATGAGGATATCTGTCTTAGTTCACTCAGGCTGCTATAATGAAATGCCTTAGACTGGCTAATTTATATACAACAGAACTTACTCTCTACATTCTAGAGGCTGGGAAAGCAACAGCAGTTTCAGGGTGTGAGAAGGGCCTGCTGCTCATCGATGAGGCCTTATATGTTCTCACATGGAGGAAGGAGCGAGGAAGATCCCTCAGACCTCTATGATAAGGCTCGAACCCCATTTGTGAAAACACAGCCCTCGTGACCTAATCACCCTGAGACTCCACCTCTTCATACCCTCACTTTGGGGATTGGGTTTCAACATATGAATTTGCGGGGAACACATACATGCAGACATAGCAATAGCTAAACTCTGCAAACTGGCAATTGGTTCAAGTGGATTCAGGATTCCCAATTTACATAACAATTGGGCTTTGTAGGTACAGTGGGAGAGCACAGATTGATAGTTTCCAATCTCTGGTAAAGCAAGCATTAAAATAGAAAATGTATTGAAAATCTTGGAAAATAAAGCATTTTTTAAAAAATTAACTACTCTCTGATTTGTCTTATGAATCTCTCTCTTCAAGTATTAAGTTTACTACCAGAAAAAAAATGCCTATTCCAATCTAAAGTTCCAGCTGATGTTGGAAATTAATACTTCTGTAATTGATGTTAAGGTAAATGCTGTTAAAGATAAATAAGACAGATTATATGTAAGACAGTCTCTACCACTCTATTAGAATCATAAAAATAAAGTCTACATTGAGTCCAACCCTGCTCTCTTCCAAAGTTATCCCATTTCAGACAATGAAAACTAGTAGTTAGTACCCTAGCTCTATATCTAGATGATCTGAATATAAGTTCTGGTTTTGTCACTTAGAGTAGTAACTTTATTCAAGTGAGCTTATTAATATAATACATATAATAATGCCTATTATTCAGTGTGATGTGAGGATGATTTACACTAATGAGTGTACTAGAATATGTAAATAAAAAGCTGAGCGTAATAGCTTATGCTTGTAATCCCAGTACTTGGGAGGCTAAGATCAGAGGATTCGGGTTCACGGCCAGCCTCAGCTATTTAGCGAGGCCCTCTGCAACTTAGTGAAACCCTGTTTCAAAATAAAGAATAAAAAATAGGATTGCAGAGATAGCTTGGCAATAGAATGTCCCTGAGTTCAATCCCCAGTACCAAAAAAAAAAAAAAAAAAACGGAATAAAAAAATAGTACTGCTCAACTGCTCAGAGGTAGACTGCCCCTGGGTTCAAACCCCAGTACTGAAAACAAAAAAGAATATGTGAATAATATGTAAATAAAGCATTTAATTAAGAAACTGCCACATAGTAAGTTTCCAGAAGTAACTTTATTGTTATTGCAAAACATATCATACTGGAAACATACACTGACAATATATGCTAAAAAATATAGTTATCCAGAAGTAAAAAGCACCTCACTTACTTTGGTAGATAAAACTTTAAAATACAAGAATGTGCCACTTAAAGTCTTGGGAGAATTAGGAGTATGAGTCATATCAAAATATACCTCTTATCCCTAAGGACAAGTAACTTCAACTTGCTCTTGTCACCAAAAATGGCACAGTGTCTCATGTTGACAGCTCTTGGGGTTTTCCTAATTACTTGACAATCAAGAAAGAATGAAATCAAGCCTGGTTAATGGATATGCTCACACCTCTCGCAAAATAACAGCGCTGGCATTCTATCCATTCTCAGAGATGGTCCTGAAGCACCATAGAGATGCAAAAGTCTTCCAGAAACAATTTTTGGTACTGTGGTACATTTTGGTGCTTATGGTACATGCACACTCTGCTTAGAATAAGAGATGTCTTCAGACTTGGATTTGTATGATGGTCTATATTGTTTTGGCTGGATGACCAGTCTTGGAAGGATCAAGATGAAAGTATCAAGGACAGAGTTTGAGGAAAGGTATGTTGAATAGGTCTCTTAAGTAAGTTCAGAAAGAGAATAACTATGTTCCATGTGAATACCTACCAAAATGGCACACCTGAGGAGAAAATTATTAACAATTGGATAGCAAGGTGGTCTATTTAAAGATGTCAGTAAGTCTCACTTTCCAGCCAAACCAGTGCTGGTCAGTAGTTTAGTGAACCATGTGACCATAGTAGCAGAGACAAAGCAGGTTTTCAACATGGGTGGCTTTCCCTCCTGGATGTACAAATTGACAGCAACAGCAGAAGGCCCAACCACATGCCTATAAACAAGTTGCAGTGTGGAATAGGTGCTTATCTCAATCAAGATTTGATTTCCTTGCTTACCAGGCTCTCCGTATGACCATCTATTGGCCTACTGAATACCTGATACACATCACAGTACTCACACAGCTTTGCTTCTAATCAAGAGAAGGACTTTATGCTGAAAGAAATAAAATAATAGGCTGACAGTAGGCTGTGAGATTTTTCACTTACATGCTCAAGAATCCAGGAGCAGTTCATCTTATGGAATGCAATGATGGTCTACTAAAGACTTTTAATGCTAGTTGAAAATAACTTTGGAGGGTAGGACATCATCCTGAGAGATGTGGCATATGCTCTTAACCAGCTAGCAGCATACAATGTTTTTAATTCCATTGTCCTATCATAAGTCCTAAAACCAAGAGCTAAGTCTTAGCATCAAGAGTAGAAACATAGGTCATATTTCCCCCAAGTACCCACATGAAAACTAGCTAAAGGGAAGAAAAGACTAATGCGAACTATAACCTCATGACCAATCATAATCATAGGAAAGGGGACTGTTGACTCAATCCAATTTTCCCAATTTCCTATTTTTGAATTTGTATAGTATAATTACTTTTCCCATTTCCTTTATTTCCCTCTAACTCACTAGTTTCTATAGGGTGTATTAGTGGTGTTTAACTGAATAACAGTATGTATGTCATAGAATATTTAGAGTGTTTTAATAGGTCTAGAGGAGGAATGGATGCTCCAGAAATCATGAATTTGGAGCTGAATTTATAACTGGGAGGATGAAATTACCAGGTGCATATAAGGTCAGAATGCATATAAGGTCAGGTGCATATAAGGTCAGAAATTATGTGAAAAAGAAGCACTTATAAATGTAAATATGGAGAGGGAAAGTGTATTGATTGTGGGGGACATGTGTTAATCTGAGTGCCCAATATCCAAATATTCTTTCTGTGGGTACAGAATACCAAGAGAGGGGACATCAGGACCCAGGTTATAATACCCACCCTCTTCTTGCATCTTTCCTCCCCAAGGTGTGAGGCATGCAAGCAGATGCCTTGGAGAGCCTGCAGGAGCGATGCAAACACAGAGTGTGTTGCAGATTCTTCACAGCAGCTTCAGCAATGCTGTCCCCTGTCTACAGTGACACAGTTGAGTTAAGGTGGACGGTCCTGTGGTGGCTTTCTAAGTAGTTCACCCAGTGATGGAATCTCCACTTGGTTCTGAACCAAGAATCTTGACAAGACTATACTGAATCTGGTTATCCTGTAGATTTGGAGATCTCTCCTGAACTTTCCTAATGATTTAAATTTCAGACTAAAACAACCTGGAAATGGATTTGATGATGTGAAGGAAAAATAATGAAAATTCCAGGATGATTCCTTAATTCTGGACTAGATAACCTGGTAAAGGAGAAAATTTGTCTGGACAGATGGTGGGAAGGGGAGAGGACTTCCAGCTGGGACATGTTGAAGTAGGGATGCCTTTGGACAATCAAATTGGGAACTTACCAAAAAACAAGCAAATAGGTGTGTTGAGCTCAAAAGACTAGAAAGATTGATTTGGGGACCATCATCTTATAGGACATGATTAATCACTCAGGATCTAAGAGTGTTACAGGAAAAATTAATACAAATCTATTGTGTTTCACACATATACTAAATGTCACCATAAAATAATGTAATCACTTTTTCTTGGATCACATGTAAATCGATTAATGGCTTTACCATTCTACACTACGGTCTGAAAAAATGTTCAAGATTCTGTATATATTTATGAGGTTTGGAACAAGTTAGGTATAATAATGAGTCTGAAATTTCCATTATTAAGTTCTTTCTTGACCTCTATCACATAGTTCAAATGATATAGTTTTTTTCCTTCACAATTCAAAAAGTTTGCACTTCCTGGAAAACTCAGAAAGATATCTTCAGTTAAGATAGTTTCCTTGATTAAAAAAAAGGTAAAACTCAAAAATAAAATCATATTTCCAAACATTACTTTCTTGGTTTTGAGGGAAGTTCATCCATATTTAGGAATATTTTATTTAACAATAATATAAATTATTATGCTTAAAAAATAGCCCTACAATATAGGCAAACATAGGAAGGGGGTTGGGTCCTACTATCATGATTTTTTTTTTTTTTTTTTGGCGTTTCTGAACTATATCCAAGGTATTCTCTCCTTTCTAGTGTGTGGCCTTCCTTGTCTCCCATACTCTGCTGCCCCTTAGCGTTCAATCTGAATAACACTGGGCTGATCAAATAAGATATAAACAGGGAAGTCTGTTTAAAAAAAGCCCCATACCAAACACTTCAAAAGCATGCCAGCTGGCTGACTGACTATTCTCTCCCTTCCAAGCCTCCCTTTCATCAAAATTACTCAAATAAAAGTTTTCTAGTGTTGTCTTCATAAAATCACACAGGAGCTTAAGATTTTCTTTCTTCCCACAGAAATTTTTATTTCTAGGTCTGAAATAAAACGTAAATAAGTTACTTTTCAAATAAGTACCCCAGATGATTCTAGCATTCTACAGACCACTTTTGGTGAAGCACATATGCAGGAGCACAGCACTGTTACAAAGGGAAGAGCTCTGAACCTGGAGTTAAAAAATCAGGTGAGTTCATTTCTCTCACACTTGCTGAGCACCTTCCTCTCCATGTGCAAAGAATGCAGATAAAAGCCACAGTTCTTAACCAGATTAAGTTCATAGTCTAGCTTGGGAGAGGCCAAGTAAACAATTAAGATGCTTTGAGATAAACTGTTCCGGAAAGAGAGAGGCAGAGCATTTGTGCGAGGGAGGAGGGTACGACCTTGGGGACAGCCTGGTGGAAGATATTTATTGACAAAAGTATGCCACAGAGATTCTGAATGCGGTTAGGGCAGTGACATTCAAGTTTCTAATTTAGATGTCCCTTCACACATCCCCCAATTCTCTGAGCTTCAATTTGTCATTTGTGTACGGCACATGGATTTATAATTATTTGGCTATTTCTGGTTCATTTCATCAACTCCTAGGAGTACTGACTTGTTTTATGGCCTTATTTACATATGTGATCCATTATTTTATGAAAGGCAGTAAAGTAAAACAAGTTAAGATCCTAAGTTTTTGTCAAATTGCATTGTTAATTTCACAGTCACCTACCAAATGGAAATTTATATATTGACCATGAGACTTCTTTTGAACCTGAGTAAGGTCCAAATGGAAAATAAGATGAGGTAATGTGAGATGAGGAGAGAAGTGATCCAGAGACAGAAATAAATTAGAAAAATAAAAGGATAGAACAGTAAAGAAAGGAATATAAGGGACCAGAGAAAGTGATTCCCCACCATGGCCACTTTCCTATTCCAGTAATTCTTCTCCTTCATAGCCTAGTAACATAAATGCCTCCTTTCTGCTGTCCTCCCTGAAGCAACACCACCATCTATGCATGATCTTTATATCTTGTCTGTGAGAGTTAACACATACTGAGCACTTACCTGGCATTAGGTTCTCTTAGGAATGTTTTTCATTGTTAACTTATTGAATTGTCACAGTGGTGTGGGCTACTATTAGAATCTCTACTGCTTATGTAAAAATTGAGGTACTGTAATCCTAGTACTTGGGAGACTGAGAGAGGAGGATCGCAGTTTTGAGAACAGCCTTAGAAACTTAGTGAGACCCTGTTTCCAAATAAAGAAACAAAATAGGGCTTGGGACATGGCTTGGAGGTAGAATGCCTCTGGGTTTAATCTATAGCACCATAAAACTGAGGTATGAAGATTTGTTAGTAATTTATCCAAATTCAAAGAGTAAGTGGCAGAATTAGAATACAAACTTTTGTCCTCATTTTTTTTTTTACCCTTATTTGAAGACAAATACTTTTTAGTCCTCTTTTTCTCTTCTTTTCTTTTTGAGTGTGTGTGTGTGTGTGTGTGTGTGTGTGTGTGTGTGTGTGTGTGTGTTACTGGGGATTAATTTAGAAGCATTCTACCTCTGAGCTACACCTCAAGCTCTTTTTTTTAAAATTTTTTGTTTTGATACAGAGTCTTGCTAAGTTGCTGAGGATGATCTCCAAACAACAATCCTCCTGCCTTTGCCTCCCAAGTACTGGGATTTCCAGCAAATGCCACCACACCCAACTCCCCTTTTTCTTTATTATCCTCAATTCAGTGGCTTGTAAATAGTGAGACACCAAAACAATTATCAAATTAGCTGAACTTTTGGTCTCTGCTGATAAACAAGAACAAAATGCTTATTGATGAAATTTCAGTTGAGACTCTCTCCCTCCCTTAGGTCCCTGAACTTCAGTCTGACTTCAGCCTGAGCAGGATGATAGAAAGCCTTTCTTAGCCCCTTCTAAGAATAGACTGGCCTCAAAGTAAAATATTCTTTGATCTACTGTCTGATCTTGTCACTCCCACTTACCCCACTACTGCACATCCCAGTCTCTCTAGTCTTGTTTACCCCTTCCCATAACGGGAATATTCTCTTGCCTCATCTTTGATTTTAGGGTATAGCAGATTATATGGTCAAAGAGTTTTTTTCAGTTCTAGGGATTGAATCCAGAGTTCATGCATCTAGGCAAGTGCTCTACCACTGAGATGTGTCCCCAGCCCTAGTCAACTGACTTCTAAGAAGGATGCAAAGACAATTCAATGGAGAAAAGATTTCAGCAAAGATGCTGGAATAATTAAATACCCACATGCAAAAAAAGACCTTGACACACAGTTGAAATATTTCATGGAAATTAATTGAAAATAAATCATAGACCTAAATTTTAAATGTAAAACTATAAAATTTTAAGAAGGAAATATGTGTTAACTTTGGGTTTGGTGATATGTTTTTAAATTCAAAAGCATAATCCATATAAGAAAATATGGTTAAATTGGGGGTTATCAAAATCAAAAAGTTTTCTTCTATAAAACACTATTATAAGAATGAAAACACAAGCCATGACCTGGGAGAAAATATTTGCACATGATGTATTTGATAAGGCACAAGAATATATAAGAAATTCTTAAAACTCAACAGGAGGAAGACAATCCATTTAAACAGATTATAATAACCACTTTGCTAAAAGAGACATACGGATTTCAAATGAGCACACATAAAGATACTCAATATCATTATGGAAATGAAACTAAAACCACAATGAGATGCCACTATACACCAATGAGAATGGATGTATTTTTAAAAAATGATAGCATCAGAAACTACAAAGACAAGAGCAAAGAGATCCTCATTCATTACTGGTGAAAATTTCTAAAGCAAGCCACTTTAGAAAATAATTTGGCAGCTTCTTATAAAATTCAATATATACTTAAACATCCCAACAACCCCATTTCTAGATATATACTCAAATGAATTGAAAACTTATATTTTTACCAAAGCCAGTGTTTAAGTATTCAAGTATTTATAGAAGTTTTATTCATAATTTCTCAATTTGGAAAAAAAACAAATAGATGAATAGATAAATAAGCTATGTTATATTTAAAAAATAGAATATTATTCCAATGTTAAAAAGAACAATCTGTTGATTCATACAACAATGTGGCTGTATCTTAAATGCATTCTAGCTGGACGTCATAGACCAATGATGAAATAATTGAAAGGCAAATTAATTACAATCTAAAGAATAAGAAAGTATCCATAAATCCAGATTGATATAAATAAATGATAGGAAAACAAATTTGGGAGAATTGGCAAATTCTCCTTATAGATACATTTAAGGAAATAGAAATTCAACCTTAGAATACAATATTAGTGATAAATACTGTTCAAAACATATTGATGAATGCTAAAATTAGAAGGCAAAACTTTAAGAAAAAAAAGAATATACTTATAGCCTCAAAATATCTTTCTCCAAATATTAACTACATTATCAACATATGCCCATAAAATTTTAATATTCCTCCCTATCTTTTCTGGGGCTTGTTTCCCCTCCCCTTGATTGTAGACTGGAAGAACAGTAAGCTTTGGAGAAAACCTCATGGACACCACCTTAATCAAGTGATTGAGATTAATATCACCAATAATAAGTCATGCTGGTATCATGTACTGCATGAAGTGGTGTGACAAGAACACTTCACCTCTGTGGTGGTCTTTCCAAAATTTTATAACCTAGGCTAATCATATGAACATTTCACACAAATCTAAATTGAGGAACATTCTGCAAAATGCCTCTTTTTTTTCTTTTTGTGCTGGAGATCAAACCTAGGAGAATTCTACCTCTGAGCAACACCCCCAGCTCTATTTTATTTTATATTTGGGAACTATTTCTTGCTAAGTTGCTGAGAGCCTTGCTAAGTTGCTGAGGCTGGCCTCAAATCTGTGATTCTTCTATCTCAGTCAACCAAGTACTGGTACTGTCAAGGTCATAACAAATAAGAAAAGATTGGGAAAGTGTCACAGATGGGGCAGGGAAACATGCTGTCTAAATACAACATGGTATCCTGGATTGGATCCCAGAACAGACATTAGTGGCAAACTGATGAAGTTCAAATAAAGTCTGCAGTTTAGTTGATACTGCTGAGCCAATGTTAATAACTTAGTTTTGATAAATGTGTCACGATTATATAAGATGTTTACCTTACTGGAATCTGAAAGAGGTATATGTGGGAACTCTGTGCTATCTTTGCAACTTTTCTGTTAGTCTAAAATTATTCCAAAATGAAGAACTTACTTAAAAATGGGGAAGAGAGAATATATAATAGAATTGCATAAGAAAAATGTAGAAATAAGAAAAGTGCGTGGTTATGTTAGTGATGAGAGAAAGGTGAGATTAGGCACAAATAGAGAAGTTCTATAAGTGAGCATATTCCAAATCATAAATTTTGAAAGTCAGGGTTTAGATGGTATGGTCCTTACATATAAAGACCCTAAATTGTATCATCTGAACTGGGGCACTTTTGTGAAGGAACAGGATGGGGTGGTGGTGCTCAGATATAGAATGCTGGGGCATCAAACATAATCTGGGACTGTCCTGTGCAAATGATCACCCTGTTTTGCCATGATAAAGGCTTGGACTTGATTTTGACAGCAGTGTTTTCCATGATGCATATTTTAAAATCTTGAGTTTAGTTAAAAAAAAATTCCATAAAATACATTCAGAAATGCTGGATAAAAGAAAGACATACATATTTCCTTACTGTGCCACTTCTCAAAACTTTTAATTTTTAAGTGTGCTCCATGAATCTTCATGAATGTAATATAATGTTTCTCAAATACTTCTCCATAAAAGAATTCCCTGATTTCTTTAACCCAACCCACATAATTCTCATCTCTTCCCCACCCAAGCTCTTTTTATTTTTAAGCAGTATATTTCAGGACCGGCTGCAATGGTGGGGATAGTAGGAAGCCTGGAGTGCTGGTTTCAGAGTCATGCTTCAAACACTTCAGTAGCAGTTCTGAAGATAATAAAGTTGAGTAGAATTGGCCAGGCTGGTTGAAGTAGCTACTGAAATGGTTGAGGACACAGGCAAAGAGAAGAGGGCTCATACACAATGCTTAGGAGGATATGTGGTTTGACTGTTCCCCCCAAAGTTCACGTTAGAAACTTAACCCTCAATTTGCATAATAATGGTATTTGGAGGAAGGGTCTTGGAGAGTCATTAGGATTAGATAAAGTCATAAAGATGGGACCCCATGAAGGCATCAGTGGCTTTACAGGAAGTGGCTCTGTCTTGTCAAGCCATGTTCTCCACCATATTAATGATGCAGCATGAGAACAGAAGCCAAGAAGATGCTGGTGTCCTTCCCTTGGACTCTCCAACCTCCAGAACAATAAGCCAACATACACTTCTATTCTTTATAAATGATCCAGGCTTGTATTTTGTTCTAGAAACAGAAAATGGATTCAGACACAAGTATACCAATCACTGTGCTATAATTGTCCATGTAGGATTTTTATGGAATGCCTATTTATTATTCCCATGTTTAGAAGTAAGAGCAGTCTGTCTTGTGCTCAGTATTTGTCTAGGCATTTGTGTGATCTTAGAAAACAAGTAGACTACAGAGAGATATACAAGATGCTTAAAGTTAAGATTTAACAAAACTAATTCTTATCTATTAAATATTAATTTAAGCTGCCTTCTAATGAGCACAGAGTTCTTAAATAGTTGTGGTTTTCCCTATTATAAATAAAAAACAAATTTGCTCAAATCAACCTATATTTCTTGTCTATCAATAAATTCCTTGTCTTACAATATTTATTTTTTGTGTGTCTTTTACTTCTATGGGTTTTCCACAAAATCACACAGTGATCATTGAAAACATATTTATTTTTTGTGTGTCTTTTACTTCTATGGGTTTTCCACAAAATCACACAGTGATCATTGAAAAAACATTATTTTTAGGTTCAGTAGCTATTAAATGAACAGGCTATTATTCCTTTCCATTCACTAGCACTGCTATTCCAGATACTTGTGATACTGCAGTGAACCATTTCCCATCGAACACAGCAGAACTTACGTAGGAGAGGCTTTCATTAGTAAGGAGGCAACAGATATGCTAATAACTCCAACTCAATGACTGCTTTTTAAATAATTTTATCGGTGCATTATAATTATATAACAGAGATTCAAAGTGACACATTTACATATATACACAGCACTTGGTGTGCTTCCTTCCTGATCCCGTCTTGCTACCCTCTTCCCGATACATATTTCTGAAATTGGTAGTGATATCTTCATATGTGAATATAACGTTATTTGATCTGTTTCCTTTCTCAAGCCTCATTTTCTCCTTCATTCCACCCCATCCCCTTTCTAGTATTCTACTGGTCTCTCTCCTCTTTTATCTGAAGTCCCTTTTCTTTCTGATTTTCACTCTAGAGAAAACTCTTAACTTTCTGAGACTGGCTGATCCTAGCATAAAGTTCTCTAGTTCCATCTATTTTCTTGCAAATTATATAATTTTGTTCTTCTTTATTGCCGAGTAAAATTTCATTGTGTTTATATGCCACATTTTCTTTATCCATTCATCTGTTGATGGACACCTAGGTTGATTCCATAATTCAGCTATTGTGATTTGTGCTGCTATAAACACAGTATGTAAGTATCGCTATAGTACTCTAATTCTTTTGGAAAAATACTGAGGAGTGGTAGAGCTGGGTCATATGGTGATTCCATTCCCAGTCAATGATTGACTTCGTGTTGCCCTTGGAAATCTTTCAAAGGAGGTCCAAATCCAAAATATTACTCCCTCTAAAATATCTACATTATATTCCTTTGGTCATAGGTTACTCACCCCTGCAAATGTAAAAGGATTTGTTTTGCAAGAGGTGAAACTATCATGTGCTGATTTAAAAACTTGTTTATTTAGTCACTTGCTGATAGTTATTGAGCTCCACTGCATTTAAGGAACCTATCTGGATTTAACTAACTAGCAGTAAAACACAGAAATCGAATACTGCAAATGTTAGGGGCTCTTTTGGTAATCCATTTCTCCTCTGTGCTTCTAAATTCTGCAGTTACCTAAACTGTATATTTTTTCCATTTAAATATAAAAGGTTGAAATTGTATTCTTAGGTTTTTCAAAAGACTAGGAAGACATCTACTTATATTTTAAAATGTGACAAATGGGAATAACACCAGAAACAGGATTAGGACAGCTAGCTGTGGTCCCAGCATAGGCAGTAATGAGCCGGACAACCTGAAGAGGCCACCTAGCCTCAGAGTCTTCCAGAGGGCATTGTACCTTCCCCTCCCACAACCTAAGGTTCTAGCAAAGATAACATGAAAGGACGTTTGGAAAGTGAGCTGGACTGCACAAAGATGTAAGTTACTTGCAAGATAGTTTCTTGAGTTCCTCCTGAGTTCATCAACCACTTCCTAATTCTCACATCCAACACACAACTTTCAGTTTTTTAAATTACTTGTACTTTATGTGATAAGTGACATTATAGACCATTTACTCTTTCTGAAATGTTTTCCTTCATTCCCTACTTTACCTTTTCCTATTTCTTTGATTATTCAGGGTTTTTCTTTTTTTTAATATACTTTTATTGGTGCCCTGAGGCCTCACATCATAATATAGTTCAGAGTGATAGTGATACATGCACACAGCATTTGGTGAGCTTCCCCCCTGGCTCCCTCTCCACTCCCTCCCCTTCCCATACATGATGTTGAAATTGGCACTGGTAATTTCACATATATAAATAGCATCAGTGGAAGTGTTCCCTTCATTAGGTTCCCCCACTATCATCTTCTAGTCCTCCCTTCCTCATTTCTTAAACACAGATAGTCTACAATGTTCCATATTCAGTGAATTCATCTCTTTCCATAGCTCCAAACAGGATCCTACCCTAAACTCCAACTCACATTTTTAAGGACTAGTAGGGCACTTACATCTCAAACATGGACATTTAATATTTCCTAGTGTCTTAAAAACACATTTACATGACTAAATTTATTGTCATTTTCCTTTCTCACTCTATCACCTCCATTCTCAAATTGCAATTGTTTTATTAACAACCATCAATCTCAGAGAGCTTCATCAACATTCAGCTCAGTTTCATGAGTCATAAGATTAGGAACCATCTCCTTCATTCTCCATATATAGTTGATTTCCAAGTCTTCTTAAATATTTCTCAAGTCAATCTTTACTTTTCCCCCTCCAGTATACTTGCATATGCACTGTCTTTCAAAATCTCTGATGCTGGGAGATTATTTATTGAGGAACGTTTTTAGAGTGACCTCCTAAGTGGCCGGCCTGCCTGCATTCCTTCCTTCCTTCCTTCCTTCCTTCCTTCCTTCCTTCCTTCCTTCTCAGTGTTATTACCAATTGATTTTTCTTATTCCCCTAGTTCTTTTTTTTTTTTTTTTTTTTTTAGGTTAGGGAGCATTCTACTTCTGAGCTACATGCCCAGCCCTTTTAATTTTTTTTTATTTTAAAACAAGGAAACAAGGTCTCACTAAGTTGCTGAAGATCTTGCTAAGTTTCTGAGGCTGGCCTCCAACCTATGATCCTCCTGTCTCAGTCTCCCAAGTAGTGGGATTACAGGTATGAGCCACCACACCAGGCTACTCACATTGCCTTTAAATAGCCAGCATGCCCACTTCTTTCTATTGTTCCCATTTCAAAGAGACAGCATGTAATCCTGACCTTACTCATTTACTTACATACGTATGTACAATACCAAACAACCTGCAATTTGCTCATGTAGTACCAATTCAAAATATTCTCCTTTTTTAACCTAAGTGCATTTGCACTTTTTATATCACATGTCCTGATGCTTGCTTCAGAAAATAATGTCGCCTTAGTATAAGCAAAGGCCAAGACAATCTATCTTCTACTTAATTTGGTGAAATGTTTCTTTCACCTGAAGAAGTTGATGCTTTTCATCTAACAATTACACCGAATTTGAATAGTTATAACTGGAACATTCTTTGCTTGTGAAAACTATGCCCCGAGTTTCTAAGATGCTTAGAACGACGTGTGTACGACAAAAACTTGTCTATCAAGTGAGCACACAGAGGAGACGCTCCATTGATTCCTGTGTTCTCCTTTTTTTAAAAGGGGCTGCGAATACAGCCTCCTGCAGATTTAAAGGTTAGCCAACAGGCATGGACTGATGGGGCGGGGCGAAGACAGGAGTCCAGACTGACTGGCTTCGCCGAATACAGCAGACAACTATCCTCCATTCCCTCCTCTGCTCTTCTGCACGCAGGCGTTCCCCGGTTGTACGTCAGGCTTCCTAGAACAGCTCCCCCGGAATTTTGCTGGTACTTCCATTTCTTAGCTTGGAACCGGAGGGGGCGGGAGCGGGCGGCTGTCACTCACCGGCCAATGGGAGCGCCTCGACCCCGCCTCCTTCCCGGGCTGGGCTGCGAGCATGCGCACTGGGCGTCCTCCCGCCGCCGCCCATCAGCTGAGGACTGCTGCCTGGGGCTCGGGGGCCCGTGGGTGGCTGCAGCCTGAGGAAGAGGAAGGCGACGAGGCCGGGGTAAGTGGAGCCCCAGGAGGGGAAGAAGAGGGTCGCTGGCTGAGCGCAAGGCCCCGCGGCTGTCGCCCCCCGTTTGTGCGCGGTGCCCAGTGGCCGCTGCCCCGCGCTTTGCGGCAGGCTCCCCAGAGGAGAAGGGCCGGCTGCGGCTCCCGAGGGCGGCGAGCGCCCGCGCTGCCCACGCCCGGCCCGCGCGGCTATGCGGCGCGTTCTGCCTGCGGGTGCGCGCGGCTGCGCTCAGGTGGGCCGGGCCGGGTTGGACCGGGTCAGCCCTGCCCGCAGCTACGATCCGGCCCGCCCCGCCAGCCGCGCCTGCGCCCGGGGCCCGGCGCCCTGCCAGCCAGGTCTGCCCAGCCGGCAGTGCCCGCCCGCCATCCCTGCCCTGGGTCACGCTCTCGAGACGAGCAACACCACCAGTTGCCCCTCTTCCTCACTTAAACTCATGATTGAGAACACACACACGCACACACTCAACCTCTCTTTTCTGTCTCTCAAAACCTCTCTTATGGAGGGACTGAAAACATAGACTTTGAGCGAGCAAGTCTTATTCAAGAGGCTCATTTTGTTTGGTTTTCTGTTTGGCTTGATGGCTTTGACTTCCTTAACTTTCTTACACTTTAGTACCGGTGTTTAATTGGTTTACATAAAGACCTTTATAACACATTAAATAGTTCAAGAATTCCCCAACTCCCCCCCCCCCGCTTCAGTTTTCTAGGTAACTTACTTTAAATCCATACACAAAGGAAAATAAAAAGAATGCTCTTCTAGTCAAATGCTGTAATTTTTTTCTCTCTCAAATTTCTTACATTTGGTTGGATCATATATATATATACATACACACATACATACATTACTTTTCGGTTGCTTTCAATCATTGTATTCTGCCTATAATTATTATTTAAAACTTTTCCAGAAGCTGGAAGAAAAGGAAGTAATTACGAATTGCTGTGTTTGGTAATGTTGGAGGTGGATGTTTTCCTGCTGTGGGTATGGCCTGAGCTGCACCTTCGCAGAGACTGATAAAACTTGTGTCTTGTGATGTGGATGAGCCTCTGCTTCACAGGCGACTTTGAGAAGTTGGCCTCAGGCTTGTGACCAGTTAAGAATTAGACTGTAGTTTCAAAGTGTCTGTAGAAGTTAATGTGGTAGTATATTAACTCAATAAAGTCTACCTCATTTTCCTTCAGATGTTTTGCTTTGCTGCGCCTCATTAACAAAGTCCATCCTAAATTTGGTTATAATACCACACTTTATCCTGGTGCCGATGGTTGAGAAATAAATTATCTAAAACATCTGCAGTAAGTCTCAGTAAAGTTTGCTTTGGTTCTATATAATTTGAAAGTTTAATATGTGATAGGGTGAAAGAATCCTTGGTGTTTTGAACTTAACCAAGTACTGTAATACATTAGTTCAATAAACTAATGAAGGAGCTCAGCTAAAGACTCACTTCCTGTAATTTATATAGAGAATACTCATGCTATAGACTGAGCACACTCATCCATTGTACAGTAGGCCCAGGGTCAGATTTCTCCTGTTTGTATGTCAGAGGCAGGCATAGATAATAAGCAATATATTAATTGGATCATCTTAAATAGTGGCAAGTGTTATGAAACAGTAAGTTAGATTGAGAGAGAGTGGTGACTTCTCATTTCAGATTAGGCATCTCTAGCATGTGATTACACATTGCTGGGAGAAGGAACCAGTCACATGGAGATCATGGGAAGTGCCTTCTAGAGAGGAAAAGTTTTCACTTAGAAAAGTTCAAGATACCAGTAAACCTGGATCCATTCAGATCTAAAGGAAGGGACAGGAACTCATTGTTTTTTTTTTTTTTTTTTTTTTTTTTTTTGCGGTACTGGGGATTGAACTCAGGGGCATTCTACCTCCGAGCTACACCCCCAGCCCTATTTTTTTATTCTTTATTTTGAAACCGAGTCTCACTAAGTTGCAGAGTGCCTCACTAGGTAGCTGAGGCTGGCCGCGAACCCGGATCCTCCGATCTCAGCCTCCCGAATGCTGGGATTACAAGCGTGCGCCACCACGCCCGGCAGGAACTCATTGTTTTAAAAATTATACTGTTTACCCTCAGACTGGCTGTGACCCCAGATCCTCCAGTCTCAGCCTGCCAAGTACTGGGATTACAAGTATGCGCCACAATGCCCGGCTTGAATGGGCTTTCAATAGGAGTACTTTAGTGCATAGCAGCTTGGGTTAGGAACTGGAAATTGATATAGAAAGCAAACATTTGGAAAATTTAGCACTAGTTAAGCCTAAATACAAAGATCATAAACTTTTGAGTCACTTTATGGTTAGATATTTATATATCCATTTGCTGTGCATTTTTTTTTTTTTACAGTAAAGCTAGCTATTTGGCCCCTTTACTTCTTGTATCTCATCAGAAGAACCTTTTAGATATTACTTATTAGCAGATGAATACATTAAGGGAGTATTCTGTCCGACTGTGTTACCTCAATCAATTCCTATAGTTATTCTAAACCTCTTTCCTCATTTTAGGAGTAAGGATAGTAAAACTTCATATAGGGCCTACAGAAAGGTAGTACATTGGCTTTCCTAGTTGAGTGAGTTCACCTGTCCTAAATTTTGTTATACAGAATTTAGTGTTTAAAAAATATAAACTCCAAGATTTAGTTTCAAATTTTAACTGTTATGCTTATCTTAAACAAGCTAACTTATACCTTAGTTTCTTCATGTGAAAAATTACAATAATAATATATCTCTCTCATAAGCTTATTGAAAGAACAGAAAATAAATGTTTAAAGCACAGTGGATAGGAAATAATGCATCATTTTGAAAGTTGCTTTTCATTCTTCACTAAAGACTGAGCTGAGGTGGTCACTTTTGTACTCTTACCCTAAGAAATTGCAGACACTCAAAGAGGAGTAGCTCTTTGGTTGAGTGAAGCTCAATTATCTCACCAGTAGGAACTTTTTCAAATTTAATAGCTTGAGTAAAGGGATGAGGACAACTTGTTTTTGTGGTTAATTAGTTGACTCTTTGTAAAGGAAGAAAAGCACCCTTAAAATAGAAGGCTTTGCCTAGATGCTCATGAGTTTTAAGCAAGTTTTTCATAAGTTTTAAGGACAATGCTACAGTACTATGCTTGAATTAACAGGATTTGGATGATGCTCTCTGTGGAGAGAGAGCAGGCTGTACATTATTGAGTGGTGATGTGGTTCTAATGCAGGTCCTGCAGATGCCCGAGCACATCATACCTTTCCTGTGTAGGATGGAAAAGCACTTGGTCCCCGATGATGCATCATATAATTTTGATCCCGGCAGAAGGCCCAGATGCTAAGTGTTTTACTTAAGGTAGAGATTTCCAGTTGCCAGTTATACTGGTGGCTGAACAGGCAATCGGTAAGCTCTTGTAACTTCAAAGACACTGACACTAGAGAGAATGTTAAGCACAAGATTTGGAGACATGGGTGTGAGACTCATTCAAGTCCATGGTAAAGTGAACCTTGCCTGTAGAGGAGCTCTCCTCCCCCACCAAGAAAATGCATTAATAAGAAACAGAATATTATCTCATGCACATGTTCGTGTTGCTGTGAGCCAGGTTTTCTAGATATCTAGTTGATGGAAAGGAGGAAAGATGTCATTAAACCAAGAGAAAATTCTTTATCCTACAGTGGAACATTACTTGACAATACAAAGGAAAGAAGTACTGACATATTTATTCCACAGCACATATAACTGTTGAAAATGCTAAGAGAAACAAGCCAGTCACAGAGAACACATATTGTACTATTCCATTCATGTGAAATATCCAGAATAGGCAAAGATCTAAAGACAAAATGTAGATTAGTAGTTCCCTTTGGCTGGAGAAGTTAGAAGTGGAGAATGATTGCTAATGGCCTTATCATTATTCTGTAAACAATAGAGTTGGCAACTATTTACATAGAATTTACATTGCATTATAAATATCTAGAGATGACTTAAAGTATACAGCAGGATATATATAGGTTATTGCAATTATTGCTTCATTTTATATAAGGGACTTGACCATCCCCCAAATTCGGGTATCTGTATTTTTGTGGCCTCTTCTTCCTATTAGAAATCTCAAGTGGTTTCTTGATGCAACATATTCAAAATAAACCCAGAATTCAGGGTCCTCCTTCCTCTGTGACATTTGTTCTGTGTGGCAGCAAGCATGAGTAGCTTTGGAATCTGAACCCTGGGGTTGAATCCCACCTCCACCAGTGGATGGATATGTTGCCTTGGACCAGTTACTTAATCTTCATAAGCCACTGTTTGTTCATCATTAAAACAAGAATAATGCTACGTACTTTAAGGAGAAGTTGTGAAAATTAGATTTTTTTCCAGTACTGGGGATTAAACCTAGGGCATTTTATCTCTGAACTACACTCCTAGCCCTTTTTATTTTTATTTTTTTTGAAATAGAGTCTCACTAAGTTATTGAGGCTTTTGCTAAATTACTAAAGCTGGCCTTGAACCTGTGATCCTCCTGTCTCAGCCTCATAAGTACTGGGATTACAGGCCTGAGCCTGTACACCCGGTTGAAAACTAGATAATCTATGTGAAATACGTCTCATTTCCCAGATATGTAGTAAATGTTAGGTAATTCTTCTCTTTCTCTTTCTGTGTTGCCTCCCATTTATCCAGCCATGAATCATCTGACCCAGGGCTGGCCAGGAACCTCCCCTTCCTTTGGTAAATACTTGCGCCCTTTTAGCTGAGCACGGTGGTGCATGCCTGTAATCCTAGTACTTGGAAGGCTGAGACAGGAGGATCATAGGTTTGAGACCAACCTCAGCAATTTAGCAAGGCCCTCAGCAACTTAGACCCTATTTCAAAATAAAAAATAAAATGGTGCTCGGGGTATAGCTCAGAGGTAGAACACCTGTGAATTCAATTAATAGTAACACACACACACACACACACACACACACTTGTGCCTTTCACACATGTTCTAGGTCTATTGGCCCTGCTTTTCATGTCCTCACCTTTGTTGTCAATACTAGCCATTCCCAAACATTCAGATCTTACGTTTCTTTTTCCTAAGTGCTTTCTAGACACAAGAGCAATAGGGACTTTTCCTCTTTGTAGCCCCTGTCACTTTTGCCTAAAAAATGACTTTTTATTGATTTGTGTTGATTTTTATTGGTTTTATTATTAACTTCATCTTTTCTCCTAAATGGCAAAATTGATTTGAGAAAATACTCTATGTTCTATTTTATTTAGTATCTCTCAAGTGTTTCATGTAGTTGTGAATAGGTAGTAGGCTATGAGTAGAGAGTTGGCTTACCAAATGACCACTAACGTCTTGGCAGTACTCTGATGCTCACTGAGCTGAGATTCTTTGCTGTACACAACCCTGTACACTGCAACACCCCTTCACAACTTTCTTTCCAACCCTGAGTGGTATGGTGTAGATTGAAGAAATAACTTTATCTTCCTCCCTCCTGTAGCAGGACTTCCACTTTGCCTTCTGTCCTAAGATACTAGTTGCTGGAAGAGAAGAGTCATTCATTCTCCTTGTTCTGTCTTGAAAGTGTGATGACCACTTTATAGGATACTTTTTTCTTTTCTCAGTTGTTGGCTCTACTATTTAAAATTTAACCTGTTCAATGAAAATTAGAGACTCATTAGTCTCTATATTTCTGAGCTGCTCTTGTATATGTTAAATTAGATATAGTCAAATTTCTGAGGGTAGCCTGAAGTCTGCATTCCATTAATATTTACATGTCTGTTGTATGCAAAGAGTTGCTTTAAATGTTGGAGAAAGATTAATAGCACATTGGCCTTGCCTTATGTTTGCTTGCAATTTCATTAAGGAGAAAACATATAAACAAATTTATACACAGAAAAGAGACTTAATAGTCTTCCTTAGATCAAAGAAGTTTTCAAAGGGCATGTACAATTTGAACCTTATTTTAATTAAGTGTGTTTAACACAACTTTGTCCTTAAAAGTCCAGTGTTTTATGTCACGTTTCCAGATTTCAGCCTTTTGTTCTTCCAGATTGATGATTTGGAAGATAGAAGCCAAAAACTTGACAAATCATGCAACTTTTATGTCTTTTTAGATGACTGCTTAGAAAACTGAATAGCTCACCAGCATCTAATGAAATTAGTGAATTGGAGAATCAGCCATGTCTTACACTCCAGGAATTGGTGGGGACCCTGCCCAGCTGGCCCAGCGCATCTCTTCCAACATCCAGAAGATCACACAGTGTGGTGAGTTGAGATTTAAATTGACTTCATTATATTCAATTCTTTATTTATTTATTTTATTTGGTGCATTATAATTACACATCATATTGTGATAGAAAAATACATTCTGTTGTATTCATTTCCTAATTGAATTTGGTGGAAGTTCATAAAAGTACAACTCTTGCAGTTGAGGGAGGAAGGAGCACTCCTCCCAAAACAGATTGTAAAAGGCTAGAAGCCTTTATAATGTGTGTAAGTGGTAATCATAATAGAAGATATGACACTGCACTTTTCTGTATAGTACCAGACCCAGGCACATAACCCATTATTTCATTAATGAAATAAAGACTTAAAAGAATAATAGGTACTTGTATTTACTCTAAAACTATTTGGTTCTCTATGAGATTTGTTGACTCAGTTCCATAGATTTGGAACTGGGGAGCATTACCAAGAGCCCAAAGGGGGGGAAAAAAAAAATATATATATATATATATATATAAAATAAAAACTGTATGTTGGTTAGGTTAATTTTATAAATTATATATAAATACATGGTATATAATTAAGAAGTAAGGAAGAACCAAGCAGTTAACCTAGTCCTTTTTGTGTTGCTATAACAAAATAACTGAGACTGGGTAGGTTATAAAGGAAATACATTATTTAGTTCATAGTTTTGGAGATCTAAGAGCATAGCATCAGCATCTACTCAGCTTCTGGTGAGATCCTCATGGCAGAAGGGATCACATAGAAAGAAAGCAAGAGAGTGAGCAGAGGAAGCAGCCTCATTTTATAACAGCCCACTCTTGAGATGGCCTAGCCAGTCCTGAGAGAGAAAACCATTAACTCCTCCTAATGACCTAATTACCTCTGAAGATACCTCCCAACCCCACTACTTTGGGGACCAAGCCTCAGTATGAATTTTGGTGGGGACAACCCATATTCAAACCATGGCAGGTAGGATCATTTTAATCTATTAAAACAGATATTGTAGAAGATGATGACCTGGATTCCCCACAAATTATCCCTTTCTTTCTACACTTGTCAGAGACAGTGTACCAATAGGCTAATTCAGTGTGTCATTTTATTAGAAATTATTCTCAGAATACATGTACACTTAAAGAAAATAATTATAGCAGCTTTCAGCTATAATAATTATAGCAGGTTACAGGGTTTTTTTGTTTTTGTTTTTGTTTTGTTGTTGTCATTCTTAAATTACAGCCAGTCACTAATTATGGATTATTCTAGTCATCTTGCTGTCAGTGTTTAGCCATCAGGGCATTGCCAGAATTCTCTGAGAGTATATTAATACATTTTTATTCTTCAGCCTATATCCTTAAGGATGCTTATCTTTACCAGAATGTCAATACACTGCTGAAATATAGAATGTTTTTAGATGGCCATACTGTTTTGTTTTGCTTTGTTTACTCTTGTTCATGATAGGGAAATTTCAACCAGGGACATTCTACCACTGACCTACATCCTTAACTTTGTTTTTATTTTGAAACACAGTCGGTCTCATTAAGTTTCCCAGGCTGGCCTCAAACTCATGATCCTCCTGCCTAGTTGCTGAGTTTATAGGCTTGTACCGTCATGCCTGGTTTTGTACTATATTTCTTTTATCTAATCTTTAACTTCCCAACAATTACTACTCTATCTGAATGATTTAGAGATGCCAATGTGCTTTGGAGACAGAGTATAAAATTAAATTATATATTGTTCTAGAAAGTTGCTGCCATGTACATTTATTAAAACATCTTATTTGTAGTAGTTTGCATTTTACTTGGCTATTTTTGGAGCAGCAAGGAAGTGAAAAACATTGAGTATCATACTGTCCACAGCAGACAGTATAGAAATGACCCATCAAGTTCTGTACCACTTTTTCACAGGACACCATCACTGGCTCTACCTAAGTCTTCCAGCTTCAGATCTATTCTGATATTGGCCACAGAGGAGCCTCTCTTTCTGTGGCTCCCTTCCTGCTGGCTAGATATATTGTTGGTCTGCCTCAGGTGAATCTAGCTACCTGTGTGAATTAATGACTCATGATTTTAATTTACACATGTGGAAAATCAAGACTTTTATACAAGAAAAGAGGCCAAAGTCTTCCTCCAAAGAATGGGACAAGTTCCCTGTTTTGGGAACACTAACTGGTTTCAAGAATCTATAAAGAGATGAAGAATGACTGTGTTGTGCTGAGATTATAGAAATAGTAAACTCTAGGTGGTGTGTAAGGTACATGGATTGAAGATTGTGTGTAAACTTGAACTGGAAGGAGATATGGGGTAACTTAAATCAGGTCACACTTACTAAGAGAGAGATCAATTGATCAAATCAGATGAGGAGTGATAAACTGGGCCAGAGTTGAATATTCATGGCATGGTTGATAGCCAGTTAAAGTACTACACTGATTCAGAGCAGTCTTGGAGTGTGCAGGAGGATCCCCCAACCATCCCATGTGTAGAGCTGTTAAAAAGAGTGGGACCATTAAGCCAAGAGAAGGTATGATCACCATCTTCAGATATGTGAAGCACTGTCATATGAGAAACAGAAGCCATATTTTCTGCCTAACCATAGGGGCCTGCCTAAACATACACATGTTGTGAGTCTACATGTGGTCAGATCTCAAGTTGAGAAGGAAGAAGGGCTTTTGAATAATGCAGCTTGTTAAGGGCTGTCATTGCCTCCCTCAGAAGGAGAATACTGTTACTAAGTGACCAGACACCATGGTCAGATACTTCTCAAGTCTGTTATTCCAAGTTTTAAACATTGGAATAATGGTTCAGTCTAAATGACATTGATTGATTGAATGATTGATTGTGGTACTGAAAATTGAACCCAGAGGCATTCTACCTCTAAGCTACACTCCCAGCCCTTTTTTGTATGTTTGTTTAATTCATTTTGTTGTTGTTGTTGTATTGAAACAGAGCCTTGCTAGATTGCTGAGAGTCTTGCTAAATTGCTGAGGCTAGTCTTGAACCTGTAATCCTCTTATCTCAGCCTCCCAAGTATACTGGATTACAGGTGTGCTCTACCATACCTTACTGGCTTTTGATTTTGGTATTCTGTGTTGATTCACTCAATAAATAATTCTTTGAGCACATACTACTTGTTGTATACTGTTTTAGACAATGAGAATCCGGCAGTAACCAAAATCTATAAAGTCCTGCTCTCATTTAATTTACAGTGGAGTAAGGAGCAACAGATGATATTAAAAAATTAATAAACAATTTCTTATGAAGAAAATACAGTGAGAGAAAGTGATATGAGAGCAAGTAACTGGGGTAGCTGCCTTCACTTAGATGGTCTCACAATAAGGACAAGGTGGGGCTGACAGTGAGAAGCTATGGGGAAAGTATTTCAGATAGAAAAAGTAACTAGTGTTCAAAATCCTGAAGCAGTCTAGAGCCTGAGGTATTCCGAAAATAGGATGGAAAGAACAAGCCAGTGTGTCTGAATCACATACCTGAGACCAGGGGCCAGAGAGAGCTGGGTAAGGTGGCCTACACCAGTTGGGAGACTGAGATGGGAGGATCACAGGTTCCAAGCCAGCCTCAGCAACTTAGTGATACTCTTAGTAATTTAGTGAGACCCTGTTCCAAAATTTAAAAAATAATATGGAGGTAGAATGCCTCTTGGTTCCCTCCCCAGTACAAAATAATAATAATAATAATAATAATAATAATAATAATAATAACAATAATAATAGTAATAATAATAATGGGCAGAGAGTAAATCAGAGAAGAGGCAGAGTAAGTCACCTAGGGCTTTGTAGGCTGTATGAGGAGTTTAGATGCCATTCTAAGAGGCAGTGGAAATCATTGTAAGCTCTTAGCAGTGAGGAGACACATTCAGATTTGCACTTTGAGAAGATTACTTTGGTTACTTAAAAAATAGACTTTGGGGAATTAGCCTGGGGATATACGGTTTTTTGCAGAAGCCTGCTGAGAGAGATCTTGACTTGCACAGGGGTGATAGTGAGGATGGAGAGAAGTGATGGTGTATTTTGGAGGTGAGCCAGCAATACTTGCTGATGAATGTGGGTGGAGTTGAGAGGAAAAGAGTGACTCCGTAGTGTTTGCATTGAGCAACGGAGTGGATGGTAGCAAGTACGTATGAGATGGCAAGGACTTCTAGGAGGGAGTTTTGTTTTGGCCTAGTAAATTTTTAGATGTCTTTGGACATTTAAATAGAGATAGCAAACTAAGAGTTTAGCTGTATCTTGGTGTCATCAGAACATAAATGGTATTTAAAACCAAATCTGAAATACTCCCAAGAATGTGAACTAAGAGAAAAGGGCTGGAACATTAAAAACTGTCAAAGTCTAGTAGGCAGGGAGAAAGCCACATAAGGGATCTCAGAAGGAGTGACCATGGACATAAGAACAAAACAAGATATGGTACATTACTACAAATCAAAGAAAGAATGTTTCAAAAATGAGTGAGACATCATCTGTGTCTAACACTGCTGAGAGACTAAGATAAAAGCAGAGAATCCGATTCAACAAACGTGCTAACTTTAAAGAGCATGGTCTTATGTCTATATTCCAAGTGTGGAGGGGGCACAGGAAGGAAAAGGAGCTGCTTTATACATTTAAAGACTTCCTCAAATCCTGCTCACTTCTGCTTAGGTTACTGACCATGGCTAGGCTTAGCTGCTAGGGAGTCTGAAAACTTCTATTAGCTGGATTTCAATATGTTTGCTAAAATTGATAATTGCTTCATTTGAGGGAAAAAGGGGCAGATCAGTGTTTAGTAGGCTTCCAGGCTCTGCTATGGAAGTAGAATAAGGGTCAGAGAAGGGATTCATTTTTCTCTTTGTAAAGGGAGATTGTAGTGTGAGTGTAATTGGAAAACAAACGTCTTTGAAGGCCAGGGGGGACTAGGCATGAACCACTGGTGAGTGAAAGTTTGCCTTTCATCCACTGCACAAGGATGGCTGAGTGTGATCTCGATGGAAATGTGGTGGGCAGACCTGCCTGAGCCGGTCTGTTTTAAGTGATGTATGAGGCAAAGTCATCAGATAGGGAATAGCAGGGGAAATGGTCGGAAGTTTATGGAAAGAAGAATAAGTGGAATACTCTTGGTTTGGACAACTGAGAAAGCATACCAAGGGTAGAGAAGGAGGGCTTGGCAAATTGAGTACGCATTTGAGCTTTGGGGTCATGAATTCAGTGAAACCATCACCACTGTGTGTTTTGTGTAATTCTGAAGTGAGGTTCAATGTCTAAATGAAGAGAAGTTTAGATTTAAGTAGAGTTAGTTATTATTAAAAACCTAACCTACTGTCTAGCATACCTTACTGATAAGGACTCTACAGAAATCACATGGAAGTGAAAAAGCAGAAGTGAAAAATTTTAGTTCACTTTTCCCCCCATCTGTTGCTGCTAATAATACTGGGTGAATGTGACTAAACATTTGCATCTTTTGAATTTGTGTGAGTGAACATTATCTGATTTTATAAAAGAATATAGAGTGTCCTAAGTAAAGTGGTTAGAATGTGGGTATCTCTTCAACCAAAGCGAAAGGCTTCCTGAGTACAGCAGGGAGAAATTTACTTTCATGTTTTTCATGATCAGATAAATGACTTATATGAGTTAGTTTATACCAAAAAAGAAAATAGCAGTCAAAAAGATGTTTGATTCTTAGAGAGAACAAAGAACAGTAAGATTAGAATTTTATTTTCTTTTACCAGTATTATGTTCTATTTTGCAAAGAATAGGATGGAGGAAACTATTTTTGAACTTAAATGTGTTTTGTTGTTGGTAAACCAGTTTTTATTAAAGATAATCTATATAGTGTTATAAATTTGCTTCATGAGGAAAGCATTCAAACCACATTGGTGATATAATTAAATAATATTTAAATATTATAAATTCTTACATATATGTAATAGGTATATATTACATTATACATATATAAATATACTAAAATTAAAATTATAACCATATTTTATAAATATAGAATTACACTAAAATATTATAAATTTTAAAGAATACATTAAGCAAATGTAAAATTTCAGAAGTTTACTACAGAATTTCTCTGTGGAGCATTAAAATGATTAAGTAAATATATTTATGTTGACTCTGTAACATAGTCATTTGTGTTACCAGTGCTCCATTCTATGCCTGAGTAGACATTTTTTTCTCTTGAGGCCTAAAATGGCATCTAGTTATTCTTAAGCTAAGCAACCATTCCCAGTACACTGGAGTTGACATGCAAATAAAATATTGTTTGTTATACAAGGTATAGAAGATAATGCATCTAAGAAATGCTTAGATTTAGTTCTCAAATTTTGTATAGAGATATTCAGAATTAACATTTTTATCATCAATATCTGGATATAAAATATGCCTCCTTTACCTTTTCTACCATCTCTCTATATTTGAGACAAACTTTTACTAATAATATATAGTATAAGGATAAGCAAGCCTTTGTGGGTTGAAATGTATCAGCCTATTATACGTGTAAAGCAGATAAGGATATTTTCCCATGGATGATTCATTCTTGCCCAAACACCAACAATATAGAAAAATATCTTTAAAGCACAGAGAGAACTCAGGTTTTTAAAAGCAGAAGGAACATATAGAAATTTATAACATAAGTAAAGTTGGAGTTTTTTAAAAAGTTTTTAAAGATAGACGTATACACATACTAAATAATACTCAAATTATTACTATATAGTTCAACGAATTATCTATCACAACAGCACACATGTCAATCAATAGAACATCCTGCACCCTCTGAAGTCCTTCTCACACTGATACCCTCTCCATGTGTTTCAGCATATCCTGACTTAACATCATTGATTAATTTTCTTGGTTTTTAAACTTTAATAAAATCAATAGTGTATTTTATTTTGTGTTGGTTTCATTCTCTCATTATGTTTGTGGGATTCATCTGTGTAGCTCTAAGTCATTTGTTCCATTTATAGTATTCCATATTCAAATATTCCACAATCTGTTCTTTCTGCTCTTAGTGGGTATTTGCTGTATTTCCATTTTTTGTTTTGTTTTGTCTTATCTATAATAAACAATATTTCTCTAACATTATTTTTATGATCTTCTGTTGCATGTATGTGCCTAGGATTTGAGTTACTAGGCCTTAGGATATGTGTATGGTCAACTTCAGTAGATACAGAGTTTCCTAAAATTGTTATACCAGGTTATACTCCCACCAGTGTATCAGAGTTCATTGCTCAGAATCCTTGCCAAAAGTATGATCCTATAAATTTTATCCATGTTAACTATAGTTTATCTTATTATGGTTTAAATTGCAATTCCCTGATAAGAATCAGATTTTTAAGAAAGTAGTCAGTTAGGAAATTCTGTGGACAATAGAAAATTTGTAATCATGCAAGCTATATGTGTGTGTACATTTCCTGAATCAGATCCAAAGAGAGTGAACTTGAGTAAGCTGTTTTACTTTCCAGGACACGGTTTTCAATCATGTATTTCCAGTGCACTCAGTTATAATCTCTTAAAACTTTAACAAGCTAAAATTCCAACCAAAGTTTTAAAGAGTCTTTTAACATATACAGGATTCTTATTTTGGGTTAAAAGGCCAGTTGTCATCTGGATCCATAAAGCATATTTACAAACTCCCATAATGAGCACAGCCATTCACAGGACTAAGGTGAGTTCCACCAAGATAATGCATACTGTTTCTAAGTATTAGGCGACAGGAGAGTTGTGAACACAAAAGTTTCTGGTAAAAATCCTGTCAGAATTACAAAATTATGAATTGAAGAAATTGATAAATAGAAATGAGAATAGCTGACCACAAAATATAGTCCTAAGATAAAAATTTCCCATATATGCATATTATAGAAAGTCTTACCACTAGTACTAATGAGAATTCTGGCATTTGAATAAGTTTTGTTTTGGGGTTTTTTTTTCGGTACTGGGGATTGAACTCAGGGATGTTCTACCTCCGAGCTATACCCCCAGCCCTATTTTTTATTCTTTATTTTGAAACCGAGTCTCACTAAGTTGTGGAGCACCTCACTAGGTAGCTGAGGCTGGCCGCGAACCCGGATCCTCCGGTCTCAGCCTCCCGAATGCTGGGATTACAAGCGTGTGCCACCACGCCCGGCTGAATAAGTATTTTTTTTTTTTTTTAATGATTAATCTGAAAGACAGAAATGGAGACTAGTTAAGAAATCACTGGAAGATTAACTAAATAAATCCATTGGTAACATAAAATCTACACATCAGAATTTACAAGTGTGAAAGTTTTTGCTAAACTATGCATAATATATCACATGAGCTTCTCTGTGTATGTTTTCCAGAAAGTTTGAGAAAGCAGAATTTTCTAAGGAAGCATAAAGTATGAACTTAAGCTCATGTTACAAATGTTAAGAAAAGGTGACTAAAAAATATTTTTCTTTGATCATTTGTTTCATTGTTTATCATTTGTCTCCTATGGATTAAGGCTGTTCACTCAACACAGACTTGTTTAGAGTTGAAAAGTATACCCTGGGTGTCTGTGTTAAGTAGCTTCTCATACCAAATGAATACCTTCTTGTCTATTAAGGATCGGTTCACAGTTCTCGTCTCCATAAGGTTCTTAGGACTTTGAGGTAAAGTAAAAGTCTGTATAAAGGTGTGGGTAATTCTGTTGTTTTTGATAGTGAATTCAATTCTTTTAATTAGGGTCTGGTGAAGGAACACTTGTTTTTGCACCTTAACACCTGATTGCACAAAAGGGAAACTAGTAAGATTGACTTCTCTTTTTGGTCCCAGGGCAAGCTTTTCTTTAAAAAGACTTCCAGTCCTGAGAAGTTAGTGCATTTACTGGAACTGTGTGTTTACACAGGAATGGGAATGCTTCTGTTTTTTTCTGGCATGATCATTGGTGGGATGAGAAGGCAGTTCATAGAGGAAAAAGAACTAAAAACTTACCTCTCCCCTCCTCCTAAAATGCTGTCTGATATCTTTACTTTTGATGTCACACAGCTGAATATATTTAGTGGAGGCATTTTCCCCTTGAGAAAAACTCAGTAACTTTGATTTCTTTGTTGAAATTTTCTCATGCTTAAGGTAATGACTTAATACAGAGATAGATAGGAAACCTAATATCTTATCCAAGGGAATTTTAACAGAGAATGACCACTCTTCTCTCCAATAACTTTTCTTACATGACTGAAAATGAATGTTGTTTGAACAAGAGTGAACTCTTTCTGTTTGTTTTTTTTAACTAAATCTTTAAGATACTGGTCAAGGGTACAGGGAGTTTTAGCTCACTGCTATTATCTGTGAACCATCTACATGCCCCTGCCTTTTCTAGAGTATGGTTCTAACCTCTACCTTGATAATGGATGTTTTTCTCTGCCTGTATTCAGTCTAAATGCAAATCCCATTTCTCTGTGCCAAATTTGTCCATTTATCTCCACATTCACTGTCACTGCTCAGGTCCAAGCTGCTGCTGTTTCTTTGCATGACTTCTCCTTGTTACATTCCTACTTCTCCATGTAGTAGCCAACATGCGCTTTTAAAACAGTAAATCAGATCATGTTATCCACAGCTTAAAACTTAACAGTGACTTCCTTGGAACTTTTAATCAAGTGTGAATTCCTGCAGGGCCTATTATGGTTTGGATCTGGAATGTCCTCAAAGTCTTGTGTGTTGAAAGCATTGTCCCCATTGTAGCAGGGTTCAGAAGTGGGGCTTTTAGAAAATGACTGGATCATGAAGGTTCTAACCTCATCAGTATATTAATCCATTTGATGAATTAATAATCTGAAAGGACTACTGGGAGGGGGTGGAAACTGTAGGTGGGTGTGGCAGGCATGATTGGAGAAAGTTGATCACTGGAGTGTGCCCTGGGACTACATCTTATCCCTGGCCTCTTCCCCTCTCTCTCTGCTTCCTCGCTGCGTTGAGTTGAGCTGCTTTCCTTTGCTGCACCTTTCTGCCATGATGTTCTGCCTGGATTCAGGCCCAAAGCAATGGAGCCAGCTGACCAGGGACTGCAACTTCTGAAACCATGAGACAAAATAAGTCTCTCCTTCTCTAAGTTCTTTTTCTCAGATATTTGTCACAGTGACAAAAGCTGACTAAGACAGTGCTCCACAACATCCTCCATGATCTGATCCCTGCTCCCACTTGTCACCTGCTACCACTCACAGTCTTGCTCTTGCCCTACTCCAGCATATAGGCCTTCTTTGTGCTTCTTGAACAAGCTGACTCATTTTCACCTCAGGGCCTTTGCACTTTTTCTTCCTCTGCTTCAGACTTCTTAGATCATCATATAACTGGCTCCTTCTTGGCATCCAGGTCTCAGCACAGATGTCATCCCTGACCTATCATTTTCTTTTCTCTAGTCATCATTTTTCTCATTAACCTGTTTTATTTTTATAATGCATTTTTCATTAACATACTATTATCATTTACTTTTTTTCTATGTTCCTTACTAAAGTATAGTATTTAACAAAAAGGTTCAATACATCGTAGCTACAGGAATATTTACACATAATTTTTTTTATGAAGATGAGGTGGTACTATTGTTTTTTGCTGCTTGCTTTTTTTTTCTTCTATATTGGCTGCATATTTTTCAATATGTAGTTGTATAATATATCATTTAACTAGTCCTTTCTTACTGGACATCTTATCCTAAGATTATGTTTAAAAGTTGAGGAGATTACTATTTTTATGCTATCTCTACAAATGACTCTGAATTCTGTATAGATAAAGTGTGATGCTTTTTTTTTTTTTTTTTGCGTTACTAGGGATTGCGCCCAGGGGCATTCTACCTCCAAGCTACACCCCCAGCCCTATTTTTTAGTCTTTGTTTTTGAAACAGGATCTCACTAAGTTGCAGCAGGCCTCACTAAGTAGCTAAGGCTGGCTGTGAACCCTGATCCTCCAGTCTCAGCCTCCCAAGTACTGGGATTACAAGCATGCGCCACCACACCCAGCGTGATGCTAACTACATGATAAAAATCTCATATGTATCTAGACTTCATATGCTTAAAATTATTATAATTATTATTAACTGTTTTCCCAATAAATATAATCTATGCTCAGTAGTTGTATTCCAGGGTATCTTCTCTTTTATTAAATTACAGTTTGTGGTTAATTGTGTAATGGCCACTCAGCTACCCTGCAAGCTTACCTCTTGTATATTTTAGTTAGCTTCAAGCTGATGGAGTAGACCGAGTTTTGATATTCTGAAATGATTTTGACAATACTTGTTCTCATTTCTTTGATCCCTTTTTATTTTAACTGATTCCTGAAATACTCTTCTCATTAAAGAGTAATTGCTTTTTTATATTTATTCCAATCATGGTTTTTCTTCAAGCAGTTGTTAATTGGTTTGCCTGTTAATTGCTTTGGAAGAACCTAGACATCACACAAAATATGTTCTGTAGTCTTGGTACATTTATTTTTTACAGTCTTTTTTCTGATTCTAGGAACATTGTCATGATCATTATTTGAAGACATCATCAGCGTGATAATGTATTAATGATATTGAGTATAGTCACCTAATTCTGAGATGATTTGATCTTCATCCTGTATGAAGTCAAAGAGAATGCCCATAGTCATTACCAAGATCTGCTTCTTGACTGTAGACTCCCTTTCCTCTAATTGGGATTGTGGAAGCCTTCCGCTAAAGTCCAGCTGAGGCACACTTAATGTAAGCACTCAGTTGAACTTAAACTGAAGGCTTCCACAGTCCCAATTAGGAATGCTGCTTTGCTGTGTGTGTGGTTGGAAAGCCAGGCAGGGTGGTCCAGATACTTCTGGTGATGTTAGTTATATTGTATTGCTTGCCTGCACATCATTCTTTATTCAACATCCTCTTTCTGGAATCTATCTAAGCTGATAGATTTTTTTTTAGTGTTCTCTTAGTAACTGTTTACCGTGAGTTTATATTCGGTATTGTGTGTGTGTGTGTGTGTGTGTGTGTGTGTGTGTGTGTGTTTGTGTGTATGGTATGTTGTTATTAGGTCTTCCTGTCTACCCTGTCAGATGAGAATGTTTAGGTCTGATTGAGTCATTTGTTTAAGTTCATGCAACTGTGGGTGTTTGAACCCAGGATAGTCTCTGATTCATTTAACACTGCATTTAGATCAAGGCTCATTGACCCAGGTCATTACTTGTGCTACTTGTGCATTTATGTTAATCCATTCATTCCATGAGTTGTTGTGGAACACCTATGATATGCTGGCAGTCTGAGTACTGGAAATACTTCAGTGAGTAAAACAAATAGAAATATCTGCTCTCATGAAGTGAACCTTTAGAGACAGAAAGTAGACATAAAAATAAGTAAATTACACAATATATTAGAAGGAAATATTG
>PVLC010010726.1:0-37476 GCA_004027655.1 Graphiurus murinus
TGTATCCAGACACTTTGCTGAATTTGTTGATCAGTTCTATAAGTTTTTTGCCTGACTTTGTTGGGTCTTCTAGGTATAATATCATGTCGTCTGCAAAGAGGGATAGTTTTAGTTCTTCTTTCCTTATTTTTACCCCTCTGATTTCTTTCTCTTGCCTTATTGCTCTAGCTAGAGTCTCAAGTACTATGTTGAACAGAAGTGTATTTTTCCTTTTCAATTGAACAATTCTTTAAAGTATAACATTTTCATTGTAACAATATAAATTAATTGGCCTTAAAAATTTATAAGAAATTGCATCAACATATTTTGAATTATTTTGTGTCATTTATTTTACTTTGCATTATGTTCATGAATTTTATCCATTGCTCATATAGCTATATTCCACTTTTCTATATATATTTTGGTACACATTTCATTCTATTCTTGATGGATATTTGAGTAGTATCAAGTTATGGAAACCATAATTAATGTAGAAATTACTTTTTTATATTTATCTTTTGGTGCTCATGAGGATTTTTTTATTGATTACGTATTTTGAAGTAAAATTCTTGGGCCATAGAAAATGCATATATTCAACTTCAGTAGAAATTGCCAAGAGTTGTCCAGAATGATTGTGCAAACTTAAATTTCTTTTTTTTTTTTTTTTTGGTGGTACTAGGGATTGAACTCAGGGGTGTTCTACCTCCGAGCTACACCCCCAGCCCTATTTTTTATTCTTTGTTTTGAAACCAAGTCTCACTAAGTTTTGGAGTGCCTCACTAGGTAGCTGAGGCTGGCCACAAACCCGGATCCTCTGGTCTCAGCCTCCCAAGTACTGGGATTACAAGCATGCGCCACCACGCCCAGCTTAAATTTCTAATAGTAGAATATGAAAGCCTTTGTTCCCCCTATCATTTCCAATAATTGGTATTCTGTCTTAATTTTAACTAATATGGTGGGAGAGTACTTGTATTGCATCATGTCTTAATTTTGAATCTCTGGTTTTTAATCAAGTTAAGAATGTAGTCATATGGTTTTAGGTTACTGAAATATACCTTTCTTAAGTGCCTCTCCAAACCTATTACCAATGTTTTCTTCTTTTTCTTTTTTAGTTTTCTCTCTCTCTCTCTCTCTCTCTCTCTCTCTCTCTCTCTCTCTCTCTCTCTCTCATACTGGGGATTGAACCCAGGGGCATTCTACCTCTGAGTTACATCCCCCTCCCAATTTCATCTATTTTTTGAAACAAAGTCTGTATAAATTGATTTGAGAAAATGTGCATCTCAACAATATTCAGTCTTTCAATTCTTGGACATGATCTATCTCTATTCTTATTTGACAAACTCAAGGTATCAGTAAGGCCAGGCATGGTGGCCCTTGGTACTTGGGAGACTGAGACAGGAAGATCACAGGTTCCAGGCCAGCCTCAGCAACTTAGTGAGGACCTCGGTAAATTAGTGAGATCTTATTTCAAAAATTTTTAAAAGTAAATAAAAAACAGCTACAGGTGTAGCTCAGAGGTAGAATCCTGGGGGAAGTGTGCATGTATTTCACTATTCCTATGAACTGTATTATGATGTGGGACTATAACACACCAGCAAAAGTACAAAAAAAAAAAAAGGTAGAATGCCCCTGCATTCAATTTCAGGTAAGTTCAGGTAAGACACACTCACACACACACACACACACACACACACACACACACACACACACACACACATCCCACATCAGTAGGGCCATGTTCTGTCTGATAGAAATTTCCTTTCTTTTCCCTAAGCTCTGGTCCTTGTTGACAATCCTTGGTGTCCTCCGTTCTGCAGCAGCCTTAGCAGTCTCTGATTTGTCATCCTGTGATGTCCTCCCTGTATTTTTACATTGTCTTCTTATAAGGACACCGGGTCTATTGGATTTAAAGGGCCACTCTACTCCAGTGTGACATTATCATGACTGAATTAGTTACATCTATTAAATCTATTTCTAAATGTATTTACATTTTGAGGCAGCAGGTCTTAGGATTCCAAAACAACTTTATCAAGAGGACAAAATTTAATCCATAGCAAGATTTTATAAATTAGTGTAATGAAAATGATACTATTTATTTTAGAAGACTTACTTAAAATATTTATTTCTAGATTTAATATTTTAGGGTGCTATTATAAATAGTATTTTTAAATTTTATTTTTCTATTTTATATAATATGGAAATCTGAGTTTTGTGTATTAACATTGATTCTGACATAATTTCTAATATGCTTCTCGGTTATGATTTTGTCTTTGTATATTTCAGTATTTTATACACAATTCTGCTGTATTTTTGTATTTTTACTACTTCATCTTATATGTTTTATTTCTCTTCTCATGCTGTTTGTACTGGCTACAGCTTCCAAAAAATACTAAATAGAAATGATAATAGTGGAATTATTTGGATTGGTTCTGATCTTAAGAAAAATGCATGCAAACATGGCAGGTAGGTGTGTGTGTGTGTGTGTGTGTGTGTGTGTGTGTGTGTTTCTAGATGACTACAATGTCTGGAGGACTGCTAACTTGCAGTGGGGCAAGACCTTAGTACTTCAGTTCTGCTGTGCCACCAATCATCTGTGAACCATCTCTGTGAATTAGGTAAACTTTATGGGAACAAGTTGGTAGATCATGGCAGATAAGTTTCATGACTGTAGTATAATCTCAGGGCTTGCATCTTTCATTGCTCTCACTTCCAACATAAAATGTTTATTCAATGTTTGGTAAGCCTCTTGTACTTGCATGTGACATTTTATTTTAACTCCCACCTCTCTGTCAGGAACAAATGCAGCTGTAAAAATCTTTTATCCTAAGAAAGACTGGAAACTATCTGAAATTTGGTTAATTTGAAGTTTTTTGCTTCTTTAACTCCCTATATGTTGAAAAAGTATCTGATACTTTAGTTTCCCTAGATAGTTATAATTGTTAGGATAGAGGCTTCTGTCTCTAGTGATTTTCTACATCCTCATCACAAGCTAAAGCTCTTTTAAAAAATATGAGTTTTGCACATGTTTATTATTATCAATAAAGAAGCTGATCCTAGGAAAATATACATTTCTTCTAGATTTCAAGATATGATACCATAGACTCTAAGACATTTCCTATATTTAATCAATTTTTACCTCTTAAAGGAAAAAGACCAAAAAAACAAAACAAAAACCAATACCACAGTAAAATCACAATTAATTACAAGGCTATATCTATATTTTAGAGATAAAATATTTATAGTTATTATCATAAGAAAGCAGTGTGCTTTCAATTTTTTATTGGTAAATTTCTGTTTGCAAACACTAAATTTGCATATGGTGTATATAAGGCTCATTACTTGAAACAAATATGCTGTGGACATTGCAATTATGGTTGTCTATCAAGCAAAAAAGGCTATAATTTTATTAATTTATTCAAAGCTCTCATGTAGAAATCAAAGAGATCAAAAGAGAATTCTTTGCAGCTGTGAGGATATTGCCAGCCTATGTCCACCCACTCTCCTCAACCAGAAAGAATTGTGGTAGAACAACAAAATCAGTTATTGCTCTGTTTTTTTCAAGACAAACCATCCAATAATATTAATAATATTGATGTGGAAATATACAAAATTGCACAATTGAAGCCACACTAAGAATTAAAAATTCAAGTAACAATATCAGACAAATTTCAGGCAATCCATTTGGGAATTCCAAATACTTTTCCCCAATGTAAATGTCTAGTTCTTTGAGGGCAAAAAAACTTCAAATGGAACTCTTTCTGTGGAGGTGGTTTTATAACATCATGCAATTGTGTGGTTGATCACAAAAAGAGCTACTGTCATGACTTTACTAAAAGACAAAAAACATGTCAGCTGCTTCCTGCTGGAAATCTATAACTTCGTGAACACAGAGAAGTGAAGCAGAATGATTATTTGAAGTATCACACACTGTTGCCTAAAAAATTCTGTACATCATTCTCTGATGCTTTCTTGTTTGGTGATTGTTGTACATATACAACCTAATGTTTAATATGCAGTATTCCACAGATACTTACTAAGAAAATTGATAGGTTAAAAATTAACTAATATTTTACACTCTAATGATAGGACAATTTGTCTAATTTTAAGGTTAAGTTATACCAAACTTTTTCCCCCAATTATGCAAACATATGCCATTTTTGAAAGGGAAGAGAAGTGGGTTGAAGTAAACCTAGAACTACTGAGTTTTCTTAAAGATGAAGTAAAGTTTTCTAATTTTAATTATGCAGGTGATTCCAACATTCATTTTATTTAATAATTGGTTTTATTGTTGCTGTTATTATTAATTTTCAAAAACATTTCTTAATGTTGGTTTATCAACTCATAGAGTACCAATTTTTGATACTATTTTAAAGAGCGTGACCAAAACAAAAACAAAACAATAAATGAAAAACAGATGTATATATTGATTAATTTTTCATTTTATGGAGAAATTCTGTCTAAACATTTTTATATCATTAAGCAAGTATTGTCATCTTATTTTAGTTTTTGAGAGAAAGATGATTTCAGCTACGGGCCATTGAAATTTTTATAAAGAATTAAAAATCCCCATGCTAAGTGGAAAAATAACAGCAATCACTCCATGTATTTCCCATGTATTAAGAGAAAGCTATTGTAACCCCAGACTCTAAAAGACCACCTTTTACATAGTAGTCCTTCATTGCAAAATTTACTCTGTTGTTTAGTTTTACTTATATTTATTAATTATGTTAAATATATTAAAACTAATTAGTCTATGTTCTTTGTATGTGTTATTTAAGCATCAGGTAAAGAAAACGATAATTAATTTGTGATTTATAAGATATTTGGATTTTATATTCACTGTAGCATTTGCCCTTGTATGGTGTTTTTCCTTTCTTATGCCAATAAAGTCTTGTTATGAAAGTTGAATTATATACTAGCTTTATTTATTCAAAGTTTTGAGAGCCTTCTATGTGCCAGGAATTCCTTAGAGTTTTAAACAAGATAGACTAGATCCTTTCAGGTAGTGGTAGTTTTTTTTCTTCCTAGTACTGATGAT
This sequence comes from Graphiurus murinus, assembly GCA_004027655.1. Lineage (NCBI taxonomy): Eukaryota > Metazoa > Chordata > Mammalia > Rodentia > Gliridae > Graphiurus > Graphiurus murinus. The sequence continues at coordinate 5,018 of PVLC010010726.1, forward strand.
TGAATCCAAGGGTTCTCTATTCCTGAGCTACATCCCCAGGCCATTTTATTTATTTTTTATTTTTTTTTTTATTTTTTTTTGAGAAGGTTTCACTAAGCTGATCAGGCTGGCCTTGAACTTGTGATCTTCCTGCCAAGGCTTCCAGAGAGCTGTGTTGCAAATATGTGCTATTGTGCCTGGCCAGTAATATAAGCATTACAAGGAAGATAGTACGGTCATTTTCCTTTAGAAGGTGAGCAAGAATGAATTATTTGAAAGAAACCATTTTTCTGTACCTGGATGAATGGAAGAGATTTTTTTTTTCACTTAAAGCTCAGAGAGAAAAATCAGTAATAAATTAACCAGGTTTAAAAAATGTAGTGAACAAGTTATAGACTGGCATGATATAAATTCAGAGAGGAAATTATGTAGAATCTAAGGCAAGAATAAGAGTTTGCAATTATTCTAAGTGTAATAAAACATTCCATTCTAATCTAATAAGTGCTCAAGATATGGCTTAAAATTTGAATAGATAAGTCTATTTGCTCTATTGGGAATTGAGCATGGAAGCTAGGCTACTATTAGGAAGGTACTGTGGTCACCCAGGTGAGAAGTGATAGTGATTTATATTAGAATTGAAGCAGTGAAATTGGAAAGGAGCAGATTTCCTGAGTGGTGTGGAGCCAGAGTCTACAGGATTTCCTTGCAGATTAAGTTAGAACTTGAGGAAAAGAGAATAATAGAAGATAACACCATGTGGCTTGGTTTGTGCAACTGGATAGATGATGGTTCCATTCACTTGGATGTGGTAGACTGGAGAATAAAGACAAAGTATTACCTTCATATTGTGTTAATCAATGGGCAATGTAATAAGTCATCACAGGCCTGCTGGGTACCAAGGATTATTCAATGTCTTTAATGTAATATATTATAAAGACATTTCCATCTGCACGTTCAAGAGGACTGATTAATTTAGAAAGTTTTCAGAGCACATCTTGCCAAGGATGTATTTCAAAGATAAATTAGTGGACAACTTAATACCTCAGTGGGGGAAACTTTCTCATGTGGTATACCTAGTGCTTTTGCAAGCCTAGAATAATAACTGTTATTCATCATAAATTGAAGCATGTGAGAACCATGGAACTTTAAATATGACTGTAATTTAAATGTCCTTCTATTTAAAAATTACCTATTTGTTTTTTATCTCAAAGTGGAGCTCACAGAGCATTAAATTAGCAAAAGCTACAGGAATTTTTTTCTAGATTATTGGACTTTTGTTTGCTACTAAGGATAAACTTATTCACTAATTTTATGATATTTTTAAATAAAAACAAAAAGTTGATGAATATGAAACAGCTAATTTAAAACGAAGAAAATGTAAGCCACATGTGGCGGTGCATGGCTGTAACCACAGTACTTGAGAGTCTGAGACAGGTGGGTTACAAGTTCAAGGCCAGTGTGCAGTAACATACTCTTTCAAATTAAAAAAAAATCCAATCAAATAAAAAGGACCTGGGGTGTAGACTGTACTTCCAAATTTAAAATATAAGGTAAAATAAAAAAGGACTTGGGGTGTAGCTTGGTGATTGAATCCCCATAGCTTTAATCACCAGTACCATAGAAAAAAATAAAAGATGAAAATTTGATCATATGTACATATATATGTATATATATGCATATATACATACAGAAAAATAAACTCCAAATAATAAAAATAATAAAAAATAAAAAATATATATTATTACATATATTATATACTATTATATATATTATATGTATAGATATATAATAATATATCTCTATATATGTAGAGAGTTCATTTTTCTGTGTATTATTTTTATTACTTCTCAAACTTTAGTTGTTAATTTTAATGAATATTCTCTTTTAATGAAATCAACTTCTGTCAAATTTAAATAATTATTTAAACCCTGTTTTTAAAATAACTAACATCAAAATTATTCAATGTTACAAAATATAAGTGGACTTCAAAAGAAAAGTTTATCTTCCTGATCATGAATGTATCGCTTGATCATGAGTTATATTTATATATGGAAACTGCTTTGATTATTTATTTCCCAATATATTGGCCTCTTCCAAAAAATACATATAACAAGTGCAAAATAAAAGTAAAATAACTTGTCCTGCCAAATATTGGTGAAATATAAAGGTTGAATTCTAGTAGCAACTGACATTTTGAAGATTTGAGTTAAAATATGACTAGTATTCTTTGAAGGAAATATTAAGAATATGTCTTTTAATGAAAATCATGTTCTGTAATCAAGAATTTAGAGAGGGTAAAGGAAATGAAGATAGTGTTACTTGACCTATGGAACTATAAACCTGAAGAAATTTAGTTTTTTGTTGTTTTTGGTCTGGGAATTGAACTCATGTTTAGTCTACCTTCTAGCTACATGCCCAGCCCATTTTTTAATTTTTTTATTTTGAAACAGGATCTTCCAAAGTTAGTGAAGGTCTCCAAAGTTAGTTAGTTCCTGAGGCTAGCCTGGAACCTGTGATCCTCCTGTCTAAGCCTCCCAATTATTGGGACTACAGGCATGTGCCACCATCCTGGTTTAGGAATTTAGTTTTTGATATCAACTTGTTGGGTAGTAAAATTTTCATTGCATATGATCTAGCTTCTCTGAATTTTGAAGCCTCTGGAGAGAGTCGTGTGCTTCCAAATACTTTAACTCCAGAGAGAAGCCTTCCAAAGACTTAACAGGATATTTCCCTCATATACACACCCTCTCACAAATACAACATTTAGTAAACACATTTGTGTACTTCACTGTAATTATCTACTGGAGAAATTGTAAGAAGCTCTTATACCCCTCTGTCATTCTCCATTTTTCAAGAATTGCCACATAGAACTGAAGGGGGAGAATTCTCCCTACACTTGCAGAGGCAGGTGCACCTAACTGGGTGCAGCTGAGGTAAGGAGCTGATAGCTTACACTGGTGATAAGCTACTTAGTGCTTTATGGTTAGTCTCTGAGAACTTCATGAAGTAGTGGCTATATTACACAAATTTTGTAGTAGGAGAGGCTAGATAATGTGACCATGACTGCTGATAATCTCAATGGGCAGAGTATTAGCATCTATCCTTGACTCATCCCAAAGTCTAAGCTCTTAACCACTACTTTCACCTGCCATGTTCTGATGAATTTCTGCTATCTACAAAAGACCAGCTTTTTCACAAAGGATGCACACATGTAAGTAAGATGATAACAAATGCATATTTGTGAAAGTGTTGGGGCTGAGGGCAGTGACTGGGAGGCCTGGGAAAGATAAAGAGGCAGCATCCTGAAAAAGAGTAGAGTGAGCTTCTGTAAAACAGGAGTGGGCAATGTGCCAAGTCATCATCAGTATGCATTAGTGTGTGTAAATGTTACTGCTTACACCAGAAATAGGCATTAGAACACACAACTGCTCAGCAGTGAAAATTACAGATGGGAAACAGAGATGCATAAGTTTCCAGAATAATTATCTAAGAAAGTATTCTAACCAGCATTGGTACTGTAGCAAAAATCATGGGAGTTTAAAAGAGAAGAAAATCGATTCTTTGTTGTTAGAGTTCTGCTCTAGCATCTCCTCATTTCATAATCCAGACAGAAGGATCATATCCTGTTTGAGACACACTTATACACTTGGCTGAAAGGAGAGAGAGAGAGAGAGAGAGAGAGAGAGAGAGAGAGAGAGAGAGAGAGAGAGAGAGAGAGAGAGAGAGAAAGACAGGATCTATTATCTCTTAAAGCTTGTGATTACATGTACTGGAACCTTTATTTTTTTCACATTTCATGGACCAAAGCTTACCATGCGCTTAAGCCTGACATTAATGGGATCAAACACAACATCAATATCTCCACCAAAGGATGTTTTAGAATTTACAAGGTAGTAGGTAAATATGTTTGTTCCTCTTACAAAAGGAGTAGGTGGATGAGGGAAAGGGTATTATTTTTGAAAAATAATGCAATCTAACTCAGAAGAGATCTTCCATTAGACAGGGCCATAGTTGATTCTGTTATGTAATTCATTAAATATCAATTAAAGCTGGGCGTGGTAAGCCAGGCACGCTTGTAATCCCAGCATTTGGGAGGCTGAGACCGGAGGATCCGGGTTGGTGGCCAGCCTCAGTTACCTAGTGAGGCACTACGCAACTTAGTGAGACCCTGTTTCAAAATAAAAAATAGGGCTGGTGATATAGCTCAGAGGTAGAATGCCCCTGAGTTCAATCCGCAGTACTGCAAAAAAAAAAAAAAAAAAAAAAAAAAAAAAAAAAAAAAAAAAAAAAAAAAAAAAAAAAAATATATATATATATATATATATATATATATGTATATATATATAAATTGAATTCATACTATGTGTTCATCAGTGAATGAATATGGTCATAAAGACTATTGAAAAGTGATAACTATGTAATTGATATATCATACAATAAATTCCATAGTGGAAGTCTGCATAGAGAACTATGAAATAATTAACAAAGAAATTTAACTCAGCTTTGAGTATTCAGAGGAAGTTAAGAGAGTTGCCATTTTGGCAACTTTAGCATATAAGCTTTCTTATAACTAATGTAATTATCTGTAATGAAAATTAATTTACTTAAATCATTTCTCAGTGATGTTAAGAATAAAAAAGAGTCAATAATGAATTCACGGAAAATTTGATACTTTGTAAAAAATAATGGATTTTTTCTAACTTGGTATATAATATTAATCACTTAATAATAGTATGAAACAAATGACAGGCATTCAGTTATTAAGAAGGTTTTCACAACACTTTAATACTGTTTCGTGTTTATAAGAGCATTTATAGATAACAAGAAAAAGAAGAAAAAGGAGGTGAAAAATAAGGAAAATTTATAGTTATTGAAATAGGCCATAAAAACAACTTGAGATAACTTTACTGAAGTATACATGTAAGAAGCACCATTATCGTACAAAGATGAAGAGTGGAATTGAAAATTCATGTCAGTAACATAAAATGACTGATTTATTATTGATGGCAAAATAATAAAAAATGATTTATTGTGGTTTTTTAAGAACCTTGTGATAATATAAAAAATATATTTTCAGAAGATAACACTACTTGGGAAAAGTTGGCTTCAGTTATTTCTAAACAACATTTTTGAAAGAATCATGCTTTTCTCTACTTTTATGTAAAGAGATTAATAAGGAAACAAGTGTCATATGTATGACTTTCTACCTAGTCACAAGTGTCGTATAGGATAGAAAGGATTTCCTACTGTTTTGGTAAGCATTCTCACTCACTACTGTAATCTGATAAGCCTGATCACCATACAACTTAGAGAAGGGAAGATTTATTTGCTCATAGTTCTGGAGATTTCAGAGTTCCAACCCATGTCTAGGTGTGTCTATGTATCTCAGGGAATGGTGTTGGAAAGAAGAGAGAGGGAGAGAAAAGGGGCTCTTCTCTCACGTTATAGAAGCCAGAAGCAAGAGAACAAAAAAGGGAATTCAAAGACAAAATCACAGTCTCTAAGACCACACCACCAGGGGCCCACCTTCTCTAGCCACTCCACTTGCCTAGGCTACAACCCAGCAAATCCATTACAGTGAATTTATGTACTGAGAAAATTATAATTCTCATTATTTACTTATATCAACTCTGAACATGAATACATGAGTCCTTCAGGTGACACTGTATATCTAACCATATCTAATAACATCAACCTAATAACCTTGCTTTATTCTTTCTAAAAATTGTTATTTTCTTGATCCATTCATGTTATTTCCATGAAGAATTTCATATTTTTATAACTGATTTTTATCATTGTTGATTAATCTCAGATGTGTACTGAAATGAGACGGATGAACAAGCATCTTCCTTAGGACATCAGAAAGACAAACCCAAGAGTGTTCTGTGTTCTTCTGTGCTGGAGGCTGAGCTATAAATCTCTGGACTCATTAAGTCATACTCATTCCTATAGATGCCAGGGAAGCAGAGCTGCCCTTTTATGGAAAGGAAGATAGGAATGAAGAAGTTCTTTAAATGAATCAGAAAAAAATGAGAGTGTATGTCTATCTTCTTATTTTTATATATTTTATCGGTACATTAGTCTTACATCATAATGTAAATCATATTGATAGTGACTTACATGCACACAGCACTTGGTGGTCTTTCCCCATCTCCCTCCCCATTCCTTCCCCCTTCCTATACAGGGTAGGGAGATTGACATTGGTATTCTCTTATATGTACCTAATGACCATAGGAGGAATTCCTTCATTGATCCTCCCCCTCCCACTCAATTTCCCTAGACTACCTCCCTGTCTTCACTGAAGTTTCTCCCCCATTATCTGAAGTCCTTCTGGTATCCCAATTACTCCCTAACTTCCACATATTAGAGAAAGCATACGACCCTTCACTTTTTGTGACTGGTTAATCTCAGTTTCTCCATATGAAATTTATGATTGATTTTCTAGATCTGTGAAGAACGGCTACTATTTTGATAAGGAGTATATTGATTTTGTAGATCACTTTTGGTAGAATGGCCATCTAGATAATATTTATTCTGCCTATCCAAGAGCAAAGGAGATCTTCCAAGATCTTCAATTTCTTTCTTACTGTTTTATAATTTTCATTGGAGAGATCTCTTACATCCTTGGTTAGGTTTACTCCTAGGTATTTTATTGGTTTTGAGGTTACTGTGAGTGAAGTTGTTTTTTTGGATTTCTTTATAATGGATTCATGGTTAGCATAAAGAAAAGCAACTGATTTTTAATTGATTTTTATATCTCACTAATTTGCTGAATTTGTTACTCAGCTCTAGAAGTCTTTTGATTAAGTTTTTTTAGGTCTTCTAAATATAGGATCATGTCATTAAATATAGGATCATGTCATCTGTGAATAGAAATAATTTCAGTTCTTCTTTTTCTATTTGAAAATCTTTGATATCTTTCTCTTTTCTTATTGCTCTGGTAAGAGTATTGAGGATTATATTGAAAAGGAGTGGTGATAGTGAGCTTCCTTGTCTAGTTCCTGATTTTTAAAGGTAATTTTTTTCCTATTAAATATGATGTTGGCTTTGGGTTAATTATATATTGCCTTAATGGTGTTCAGGTAGGTTCTTTCTATTCCAATTTCCTGCAGTTTTTTTTTTTTTTAACCTGAATGGGTGTTGGATATTGTCAAATGTTTTTTCAGCATCTACTGAGATGAATATGTGATTTCTGTCCTTAGTTCTATTTACGTGGTAAATAACATGTATTGATTTGTGTATGTTGAACCATCTTTGTGTCCCTGGGATGAAACCAACTTGGTCATGATATACAAATTTCTTGGTGTGATTTTGAATGAGCTTTGCTATATTTTGTTTAGAAATTTTGCATCTATGTTTATCAATGGCATTGGTCTATAATTTTCTCTTCTTGAGGGATCTTTATTCAATTTTGGTATTAAGGTAATACTGGCCTCATAGATGGAGTTTGGAAGGATTCCATTTCTTTCCATTTCACAAAATAATGTGAAGTATTGGGTTTAGTTCTTTTGTAAAGATTTTGTAGAATTCAACTGGGAATTCATTTGGACCTGGGCTTTTCTTTGATGGAAGGAATTTGATTATTGTTTCTATCTCTTTGCTTGCTTTTGGTCAGTTTGTTTCTATCTCTTTGCTTGCTTTTGGTCAGTTTAGGTTTTATATATCTTCTTGGTTCAATTTAGGTAGGCTATATGTGTCTAGAAATGTGTTGATTTCTTCTATGTTTTCCAGTATATTGGAGTATAAATTTTCAAAATAGTTTCTTATGCTCCTCTCGATTTTCCTACTGTCTGTGGTGATGTCTCCTTTTTCATTTTTAACTTTAATAATTTGTGTTGATTCTCTCTTTTGGTTTGGTTGCTTGACTGTTTATCAATCTTGTTAATATTTTTAGAGAACCAGCTTTTTGATTTGTTGAACTTTTGTATTTTTTTGTTATTGTTGTTCTCTAGTTCATTGATTTCTACTTTCATTTTAATGATCTCCTGCCTTCTACTGGCTTTTGGATAAAACAGTTCCTGTTTTTCCATGTCCATGAGGTGTGCCATTAGGCTGTTTATTTGGTGACTTCTGTTTGTCTTATGTGGGCACTCAGTGCTATGAATTTTTGCCTTAAAATTGCCTTCAAAGTATCCCATAGATTTTGATGTATCATGTCTCTATTTTCATTTAATTCTAGATTTTTTTTTTACTTTTCTACTTATTTCTTCTCTGATCTAAGCATCATTGAATAGTGTATCATTCAGTCTCCATGTATTTATGTAACTCATTTTTGTCTTCCTTTCATTCTGTTATAATCTGAAAATATACAGAAAATTATACTAATCTTTTGAATTTGCTGAATTATACTATTGAATTATACTAATTTTGAATTATACTAATCTTTTGAATAGTTGTTCTATGGCCCAGATTGTGGTCTATTTTGGAGAAGGTTCCATTAGCAGCTGAGAATATGTATTCAGCTGTTGTTGGTTGGAATATTCTGTCTAAGTCTATTAAATCCATTTGGTTTACAGTGTTTTTAGGTCTAAAAAGTCTTTAATCATCTTTTCCCTGGAATATCAATCTAATTGTGTGAGTGATGAATTGAAGTCTTCCAATATCATTATATTTGAGTATGTTTGAGAACTAATATCCTGAAGAATTTGTTTTGTAAAAATGGATGCACCCAGTGGAGCATGCTTATAATCCCAGTACTTGGCTGAGCTACTTAGTGTAGCTCTCCACAATTTAATGAGACCCTGTTTCAAAATATAGAATAAAACATAGGACTGGAGGTGTGGTTTGGAGGGAAAATGCCCCTGGGCTCAATCCCCACTACCACACACACACACAAGAAAAAGGGTGCACCCATACTTGGGACATAGGTTTTTGCTATCATTACAATTTTTTTTGTTGTTGGATTGTTCCTTTTATTAATAAGAAGTGACTGCTTTGTCTTTTCTAATATATTTCAGCTTAAACTCTGCTTTGTGGGATATTAATATAGGTTGATTTGGGTCTTCATTTGCATGATATATCTTTTTAGATCCTTTCACCTATGAGCATTTGCATGATATATTTTTTTACATCCTTTCACCTCTCACCTTTGGCCTATGAGTATCTTTACCCATCAGGTGAGTTTCTTGCAAGTAGCATGTAGTTAGATTGAGTTCTTTGATTCATTCCCAGTCTATATCTATGCCTTTTAATTGGGCCTTTAACATTCAGTGTTATTATTGAGAGACAATTTTTTGTTTCTTGTCATTTTGAGTTATATTTTACATTTGATGTAATGTTATTTCTCTTTCACTTAGTTGCCCATCTGGTAGAATTCACCTCTACTCTGGTTCATATATTTGCTTCTTTTTTTTCTTCATGTTTATTTAAGTATTTTCTCTAATATTGGGTTGATAGTCATAAATTCTTTTAGTTTCTTCTTGTCTTGGAAGGTTTTTATTTCTCCATCAATTTTGAATGATATCTGTGCTAGATATAGCAATCTTGGTAGGAAGTTGTTTTCTTTCATGGTCTGGAGTACATTATACCAGCCCCTCCTGACTTTCATGACTTGGATTGAAAAGTATGGAGTGATTCTTATTGTTTTGTCACTGAATGTCACTCATTATTTTGTTCTTAATGATTTTAAAATTCTTTCCTTGGAATCTATGTTAGTCATTTTGATTATTATGCAACAAAAGGAAGTTCTTTGATCTTGTCTTGTTGGTGTTCTGAATGTCTCCTGAACATAGGTGTCCAAGTCTTTTTCTATACTTGGATAATTCTCTAATATTATTTTCTGAAGAACTTTCTGATATTCCTAGTTTGTGCTTCTAGACCTTCTCAAATGCCTATTATACATAATTTAGGTCATTTCATATTATCCCAAATTTCCTCAATGTTCTAGTCAAGTTGTTGTATATCTTCTCTATATTGTTGACTACGTGGTCAGATTTGAATGATTTGTGTTCTAAGAGTGAGATTCTATTTTCCATGTAGTCTAAACTGCTAGAGATACTTTCTATTGAGGTCTCTAATTAATTTATTGACTTCTTCATTTCACTCAAAGCCTCTTTTTATTTCTCACTTAGGGCCTCAATTTCTCTACTCATGTTCTTTCATTTCCTGTACACTTTCTCTGATTTTATCTCTAAGACTTTTGATCATGTTAAAAATAAAAATTATGAATTTTCCTTCTGTCACTTCCTGTAGCTCATTATTGGTGATCTCTATTGTTGTTGAGTTGTGGGAGTTCATTATTTCCTTATTTGTCTTCAGTCTCATGTTTTCAGAGTTCTTAGATTAATTTTTCTATTGTTTTGGCATCCTCTTCCTCTTTGTGTGTGAGTCATGTATCTGTTTTTTTTTTTTAATCTTTTGATAATAAGGCCTTTACTGGGTGTATTTATTTGCTCCTATGAATCTGTCTCATATAATCAAAGTTTTGAGTTTGTACCTCAGAGTCTCTTTAACAAAATATAGTTCTTAGTGCAGGCAAACAAAGTCTCTGCTTTGCTGCAGGTCTCCATGCTCTCTAGGACCAAACTCTGTAGAGCTAGAGATTATGGTGTTCCATTCAAAGCCTATAGCTTTATAGTTGGGATTCAATGCCCCACAGAAACCAGGTGTGGTGGTGCACACTTGTAATCCCAGTACTTGGGAGGCTGAAATTGGAGGATCTGGGTTCACAGCCAGCTTCAGCTACTTAGCTATTCTGGATAGTTGGGATCACAAGGGACATTGCTGGTCTCTGACCTTGGTGCTTGTAGCACCTAAAAACATCTGGGCCTGAGTTTCTAGCCTCCCAAGCCTGCAGCATGATTACCTGAGTTATTTCACCCCCCCAAACACCAGGAATGGTGGTCCTGTGGTGATTTCTGGAAACCCTACAGGGGGGCTGTGAACTGCTGACCCTAGGTCACTTCTGCCTGACTGTCTCTAGGTGCTGTCAACTAAAGTACATTTCTGTTGTGCTTTATGTAGCTCCACTCCCCGCTTCTGCAGTGATAATTTGTGAACTCAGACTCCACAGTTCTGTTCATTGCTACATGAGATCCTGTGGCCGCACTCCTGCTGGGATTATTTGTTAACTCATGATCTTGCTCAGCACCACTTGAGTCACTGCTGGCCAGTTCAGCTGCAGCCACAGAATTTTATTGTGTGATCTGACTGGGCAGTCTGTGGAGTTGAGTCTTGATGTATTCGAACATGGAAAGAAGTATGGTTGCTTTTGTTGATAGTTTTCTGCAGTCATTGGCTTGATTGATTCTATTCCTTCTTTGGTGGAATTGGTCTCTTGGAGGTGCCGTCCCAGCAGCTACCAGTCCTAGTGAAGGCTCAACAAGATGGCTCCTCCTCCACTTTCCACTTGCCTGGTAGAAGAGTGGACCTCTTTTCAGTCCTCTGCTCTTTCTGCTGCATCAAATTCTACTGCATTTCAAATACTGTACTTCTGATGAGCTCTAACTTCTTTTCTTCCCTTGCCAAGAAGTAGTCTTTCTGCTTGTTGAGTTCTGAGTCTCAGATTTCCTGAGACACACTGTTGCCCTTGATTTCACCATCTTTAATCCCCTACTTCTATATTCTGAGTTCTCAACTACAGTTATATATAAGGCAAAGTCATTTTAAAGGTATAGAAGGAGATCAATAACATATATGTTTTTAGGAAATGGAAATATACAATTATATTACTGCCACATCAAAGATTATGATGCCATATGAAATCAATATCAGATCTATAATATGTGAAAAAAAATTTTCTGAAATCAGAGATATCTAATGGAGGATGAATGAGAATGAGATAAAAATGAGCTACACTGCTCCCTTCTTAACTATTTTTTGTAAGTATACTAACTTTTAGGAGTTGGCCATGACTTCCCAAAATTGATATGTTGAAATCCTAAACCCCAGGGTCTCAGAATGTAACCAGATTTGGAAAAAGGTCTATAAATCCTTGATTAAAATGGGGCATTTTAGGGTGGTCCCTAATCCAACTGACTGGAAATGTGTACACAGAGAGTCATAAGATATGGGTCTGTAGAGAGAAGATCACATAAAGGCACTTAAAGATGCACATATTTGAGACAAGGGAAGAAAACACAGAATGAAAAACAAAACAAAATGCAAAAAAAAAAAAAAAAAAAAAGCCTTGCAGTCACCTTGATCTTAGACTTCTAACCTCCAGAACTGTGAGGAAGTGATTTTCTGTGTTTAAACCACACAGCCTATGGTATTTTGTTTTAGCAACACTGGAAAACTAACAGACCAACCTGATTGGGGTAATAGGTAAGTTGGATCTATAAAATTAGATTGCAAATGGGTAAACAATAATGCCAACAATAACTAAGGCTATTATTATTGAATGTTGAGTCCAAAACCTAAGTTTATAGGAATATTTCAACTGGTAACTTCGGTAACATCTATTAAAGGAAACTCTCAGGGTCAACTTGAATCTGGATGAGAAGTATATATGCTTTTTTCATGTTTAAAATTTATATAAGTACAATGGCCAGTAGTAATTATTAAAGATATTTTAAAAGGTAATTTTTAGTGTTGTTACACACATTTCTAGTACATATAAAGCCAAGAGTAGAATTTTATAAATGAAGAGTTGAACATGAACAGATGTGATTCATTTAGATTAAATATGATTAAGACATAAATTTAATTTATCACTTATCTATATATTAATAAAATGAATTTAAAGTTAAATTGATGCAATATTTTGGGGGAGTTTAACAATATTAATTGTTCACATCTTTTAATTACACAAATATAAATATAGACAACTAAATCACAAATGTAGTTTTCAATGTAAAGTACTTATTACTGAACACATGCATACATTTCCTTAACTTGTAAAAAAATAGCTATGTAGCAAATAGAAAAATAAGTGGTTTATAATGAATAATAAAAATAATTAATGAGCCAGGGGTGGTGGTGCACACTTGTAATCCCAGTACTTGTAATCCCAGTACTTGGGAACCTGGAGGATCGGGTTTGCAGCCAGCCTCAGCTACTTAGTGAGGCTCTCTGCAACTTAGTGAGACCCTGTTTCAAAATAAAGAATAAAAAAAACTAGGACTGGGGGTGTAACTCGGCGATAGAATGCCCCTGGGTTCAATCCCTAGTACCACACACACACACAAAAAAAATTAATGAACCTCTTGTGGAAAGAGAAAGTAAGATATGATTGGCAAAGAAGGTACACAAGCTACTTGAAGATATTAGGAATTTCTTATTGTTTATATTGGTGTATAGTATAAATATATTTACATATATTTTCTTGTTAATTTTTAAAGAAAAAATTATTTTGTATGTGTACTATATTTCCAGTATCAATTTAAATATGTACATGACATATACATGTGTGTATGTTGATATGAAGGTATATGCATGTATATATGTGTATTATACTCATATACACTCAAATACACACACACATATTCACATATACACAGCAAATGTCAAACACTAACGAAAAAGATGCCCATGTATTCATATTATGACCATGAAATCTAAACATTAAGAGAAAAGATTATTAGGAATGATTAAGGTTACTACTTAGAGATAAAGGAACAGCACGCCAGGAAAATATAAGAACCTTTGTTATAGTTGAGATCTGGAATGTTCCCAAAGGCTCAGGTGTTGAAGACTTGGCCCCAAATGCAGCAGTGTCCAGAGGTGAGGCCCTGGGGAAATGACTGGATCATGAGGGCTCTGACTTCATTGATGAGTTAATCTACTGATAGATGAATGAAGGACTGGAAGGTGGTAGAAACTATAGATGGTAGGGCATGGTTGGAGGAAATAGGTCACTGGTGGTATGTCCTTGGAGACTCCATCTTATTCTTAGCCTCCTTTTCTCACTTTCTCTTGCTCTGATTTCTATTTCTGCCTCACCAAAGGCCCAAAGCAATGCAACAGGACAAGCATGGAATAAAACCTCTGAAACCAGGAGCCAAAATAAATAGTTCCTCCTCTAAGTTGTTTTTCTCAGGTATTTATCACAGTGACAAAAAGTTGACTCACACAGCCCTAGACATAGAGACACACAACAGTATTTACCTCTATTTGTATAAAGAAGGAGCATATAGAAAAAAAAATTACTGACTTACATGAAAAATGCAAAGGATTATGGATGCTATTGAAAAATATATTCTTTTCACAAATGTAAAGGGATGGCAGTGGCAAAAAATTATTCTGAATGTAAAAGACCTGAAAGATACAAGAGACAAATTTAACCAATTGAAGCATATACAATTTCTCTCCTGTGATTAGATCATACTTATTTTTCCAACCATACAAAAGCATTAGAGTGTATGGTTTTAGCAAATAGCAGAGTTAAAAGCAAAGTAACCAAATTTTTACCTAAATACAGTGACTTAGTGATAAACAGCAAAAACAAACAAACAAACAAAATACATCTGTAAACTAAAGTGTGATATTCTCATATGATGGAATATTACTAAATTAATGCAGACATATATGTATTTATATGGATGTTAATTTATGGTGTATTAAGTGGAAAAGGCATGTTAGAAAATAGGAGAGATAAAAGAGCACTCATTCTCAAAAGGATGCTGTGTGCATGTATGTCCCTATTACTATAAGCTACATTATGATGTGAGACTATAATGCACCAATAAGGGTATTAAAAAGCATATTTTTCGTGAAATAATTTTGAATCTATACCTATCACCCAACTCACTTAAGAGGAAACTGAGGTTATACTTTAAATCATTACCAGATGGAAATTTGAAATTAAACCAATCTGTGTCATAATCAGTTCCTTTAACTATGCTACATTGCTCCCCTAATGGCTGTATGTATGTATAGCTTAGAAAGATATACAGAAAAGAGTTAATTTTGTAGGCCTAACAATAATTTTCTTCCATTCTGTACTATGTTTACTGCACAGAATAATTGATTTTATAGTAATATAATATTTTAATCAGATTTATTCAAAATGCCATAAACTTTCATTTTTCTCCTTAAAACAAATATATGCGTGCACACACACACACACACACACACACACACACACACACATACACACACACACATACTCTACCCTATGTCAAAAAAATAATATGTATTGTATTTGAGATGAACCTATTATCTTAATCATCCCACAGGCTACCAATAAGGTACCAGAAAGACTGAATATCAAACATTTAACTGGCCTGCTATCTTTTTCCCTTGGGAAAGAGGCTTTAATGAATACATTGTGCTTTAGAAACTGGGAACACATTTTGCAAATTTAAAGTAGCCTATTTTTTTATGTTGGAATTCCTCATGTATTTTTATACTTTTATTGGTGCACTGTAATTAGTCATCATGCTGAGGCATAGAGTTATAGAAATACACACACAGCACTTACTGCATTTCCCTCTATATCCCAAACTCTGTCCATTTCCCTGTATATGTCATTGAGATTGGCATTGGTTATTTCATATGCATATATAGCATTATTTAAATGATTACCTTCTTTATGTCTCTATCCCCCCATCCTGACTCTCCCAAATCCCCTCTATCACCCCATTGGAATCTCCACTCTTCTATCTGAGGTCTATTTTGTTTCCCATTTTCTATCTAGCTTCCACACATAAAAGAAAACATACAAGTGCCTACTTTCTGAGGCAGGCTAATCTCACAACATAATGCTCTCAAGTTCCATCCATTTTTCTGCAAACAAATAGTTTTTCAGTATAGACTAAGTATTGAATTACTGTAGTTGAATAGGAACTATACTGCAAGGCCTTTATTAGGGAATTTTCAAGTTACTATTTGTTCGAATAAGATATTCAGTTTGAATTTGAAAATTAATTTTTTTATAAATTAATGTGGTACTGGGAACAGAATTTATCTGAAATTTGGTTCCCAGATGTCAATAGAATAGAACAAAATTCATTTGTGTTTATTATTTTTCTCAATTTTCTGTTATAAAAGTCCTCATTTTTATTTATAATAAAAAGGAAGCTTAAGTATAGCCATCCGCAAGAATCATAAGCATTTTCATACTTAAGTGAATACTAGAACTAATAAACTATACTATAAATTTCTTGATTGAATTTTCCATACTTTCTGACAATTGCCTTTTGTCATTTAAATATCTATTGTGAAAGAAGCAAAGAAGAAATTTAACTTAGCATCTAATTCTGGGTAGATCTGATCGGTGTTACATTAGTAGTCCACTTAAATAAGAGGAGATATGTAGGATGTATTAAATTCTCATTGAACAGCATAGCCTCTCTCCTAAAGGCTAAATCCTAAAGTGATTTTATGTCTTTAACACTAGTTGCATGGTTAAGAGTACATTTATGGAGGCCCTCATTTCTTAGGATGTTCTTTAAATACAGTAATCCTAACTTACACCAATATTTGATGGCTTAGCTGTGCCTTACTAAACATGCTGGCTGGTTTAGAATCCAAGGTGGATTCTCTGCTACTAACAGTTATGGAAAGTTTATATACATCTTTACATCTTTCAGTGTGATCAATTTTATCTCAGTATAGACTTTTTTCCAATAACTAGTTTAAATAAAACTCTCAAATTTAGTAAAATTTTCTTAGTGCCTGGAGGGTGTATGTGTGTGTGTGTGTGTGTGTCTATGTGTGGTGGTTGGTGAAGGATAAATTCTATTGTTTATTTATTCAAAACATTGATTTATTCCAAAGTAAAAAGAACATAATTTTTCCCCTATAACCAACTCAGCTTTGGAAATTTCAAAGATAAAACTCATTAATAAAAGAAACACTTATTTGCATAGAGACATTTATAAAATCTATGTAAATGAACACTTCTATCTACATTGATGAAATTTGTGAAGTATCATTTCTTAGCTTGTAGCAATTTAAATGTAAAAAGGCCTCCTTCATGTGACAACTATGATTTCATTAATTATATTACAGTCAATAATTTAAATTGATTAATTAAACTTTATTCAATTAGTATTTTGTGTTATGTACTTTATAATTAATTATAATGTAATCAGCATATTTATATCTATTAACCACAATTTAAAGAAACAGCATGTTATCACTCTTGTCAGATTTCATTAAATGAAATTCACTTTATTTTTATTAATTTAATCATTTGTGATACATAGTGGAATGACATAATACGATAAAGAAACAAAACACTTCATATAAATACATGTCACTTGAATGGGCAGTTTGAAGAACAATACAATTTAAAAAGGTTATGATTTTATCTTATATAGACGGCAAGAATAAAGCACAATCTGAAGCCCTAAAACAGGGAGAACCTGCCATTTGCAACAATATGCATGGAACTGGAGGACATAAAGCTAAATAAAATAAGCCAGACACAGAAAGGCATGTTCATATGTGGGATCTGAAAAAAAAACAAACTCATAATCAGAGAGTAGAATGGTGGCTATCAGGGTGTTGAGAATGGAAGAAAGGACAACATATTGGTCAAACAGCACAAACTTTTAGTTATAAAATAGACAAATTCTGGAGACCTAATGTGCCACATGGTGACCATAACTAATAGTAATGTATTATAATAAGATTTCAAATTGAACTGAAAATCAGGTCACCAAAATACAGAAATTTCAAACACTATGTTAAACCAAATAATACAAAAAAAAAAAAATCAAAGAATGGGAACAATAGAAAGATACTTTTAATAGCCTTTAAGTTAAGAATAAATGAATAATAAAAATACAATTAAATGTTAATTTAGAAAAACAACATATGTGACAGATAAGAAAGGTGAGATTGTCCCATTGTTCTTGGATGTTTTGTTTTTTATTTCAGTTTAGAAAGGTCTATTGACCTATTTAAGCTCAATAATTATTTTCTCATTCTTATCAAGCAACCCTACTAATGAGACCCTCAAAAAATTCTTATTTTTATTATACTCTTTTTTATTTCTAACATTTCCTCTGGATTTTTTCTCATAGTATCTTTCTGCTTACATGATGCATTTCTTCTTGCATATTATGTGATTTTTCTCTTTCTTTTTTTTCATTAGAATGCTTAGCACATTACATTAGTCGTGACTATTTACATTTTTGTGTCTGAAAATGTCAACATATTGCTTCCATCTGAGTCAGGATATGGTGCTTGCTCCTTATACTACATTTTATTTGTCTTTTAGAATGGCATAATTTTTTAATGAGAGGTGATTCTGCTGTACTGGTAATAGAATCTGGAGTAAAAAAGTTCCTCAGGTGAGGATTTGTGTTACTTTAGTTAGAAGTTGAGGATGGTTAATATTTATTTTGCTTTAAGTACCAGAGTCTTCAATTTCCTCTACTGGCTTTTTCTGTTGCCTCTCTTGAATTTGGATTTTCCTAAGTAATCCTTTCCAAGGGGATTTATTCCTTGCAGCTCTTTCTGTTGAAATCAACTTTTATTATATTGGAGTCCTATTCTGATACTGAAGTGTAGGGGAAAGGGAGGATTCTAGAGTCTTTCCATTAAATCTCAATGTTTTAGTTAGTGTGTCTTAGGGTTTTTCATTCTTAAGTATTTATCCTGTCTTTCCATACTTCAAAATGGAAGGTTCCCTTTGTCAGGGTGGAAACAACAGCTTCCATATTATTGAAATGACAGATGTGACATTGGAAATCAACATTACTTATTTTAAAAATACACTTAATGAGTAATTTTAGTTGGTTTAGTCATTTTACAATACAATGCTGAGTCAAAAAGCAAGGCATATATAATGGTACATAAAAGTGTATAAAGCATCTCCTTCATATAATTTGATTGTTTAGGGGAAGATTTAAGAAATGTCAAATAGCAATTATTTCTGTTTAGTGATATTACTGTAGATAATGCTACATTGTTTTTCTCCCTAATTTTTCTCTAATGAGAATTTGTTACTTTATACTAACACATTACAAATGATAATCATTATACTTACATATATATATTTACCAATGTTTATATTCTATTGATCATAATAATAAAATATTTGAATATGAATACTTCCTTAAGGTAATAATCAGTTTATACTTCCACTTGAATTCAAAATGTCACGTTATCATTTTCAATTGGTATAATTTATCATCATCCAGTAATCAAAAACTAGTTGATATTGGGCTAGAACATTTGAGTAAGGTTGCTAGAAACTGCATCTTCAGATCTAGATAAAAGTTGAGTAGTGAAAGTAAAGCTAAAAAACATACACACACACACACACATATATATATATATATATATGCATATATCTATATATATTTTCAACTGTTTCTCATTCAGTCAATAGCTATTCTTTGAACCTAAATAAACAAGGCTGTGTAGATGTGTAGAAGTGCTTCTGAATGCTTTCTGTGAATTATGACACAGAGATCGTTAAGGACAGAGCTACTTCCTCTCCTCAAGTGCTTGTCACTTGGCTTTCCTAACACACCCAACTCCTACAGTGCCCCATAATTTATAGCACTTAACTAACTGGCACACATTATGAGAGTAGATTGTTCAATATATCTGACAATAATTCAGCAAGTTGTCAAACTAGATTATCAGCTCCATTAAAATCCAATCAGACACAATAAATGAGATGCTTGATTAATTTCACCATATGTTGGTTGTAGTTTGACCTCCTCTGGAGGAAAAAATTCTCTCTCTCTCTCTCTCTCTCCTCTCTCTCCTCTCTCTCTGTGTGTGTGTGTGTGTGTGTGTGTGTGTGTGTGTGTGTGTGTGTATGTATGTATATATATATATATATATATATATATATATATATATATATATATTTCTGTAGTTTGAATGTGTCTTTCAAAGATCTTGTATTGCAAACTTAATGACCAATGCCACAGTGTTAATCACCTTTGAGAGGTAATTAGGCCATAAAGGTCCTCCCTTGTGAGGGATTAATGCCAATAATAAAAGAGTTTGAGGGTATAGTTCAGCTTCATCTCTGCTCTCTCTCCTATACTGTCATGACATGAGATGACGCAGCACAAAGATACTCACCAGATATAGACCCCTTGACCTTGGACTAAGTCTCCAGAACTGAAATACATAAATGTCATTTCTTTATAAATTATTCAGCCTGTGGTATTTTGTCATATAGGTATAAAATGAACTAAAATACACTCATGTACACACACATACATGCATGTGATTACTTTGGGGAAAAGTTTAATTTTAAATGTGAAACCAATAATAAATGTGTCTAGTAGCTTTGAGTCATTTTGAATACTGAGATGCATTTCTTACCTGAACATAGAACATTCATTGACATTGACATCTCCACATCTCTCTGTATATTTTCCTTAAAAATGACAGGCTACATTTCTCATCCATGGCTCAAAGTAATAAAGCTTGCTTTGTACATCTGTAAAATAAGTGGCTTATATAAATGTGAGGTTTCTGACATTGCCAAATAGTCCACATCGTCTGTGTGTTTTCATGGTGGAATTAAATTTTTCTTGTTATAAGCATAAATGTTTCTTGCCTTAGGAAAAATAAAAAGAAGTCACCAGAAAATGGCTTAGCTTTTCTGGAGACATTGTATGACTGTCTTTGGGAACATCTTGGTTAGTTATTGGTGGTTTTTTGTTTTTGGCTTTGCTTGGCCTACACAAAGCTGCTGTTTGGTGATGTCTCCCTGAAACTTTGTCTTGTCATAAAGGGTGAGGTAACACCTACATCCCTCCCCCCCAAAATGGGTCACTATTGAGGGAGTCTGAAGATTTTGGTTCCTATTCAAGCTGTTCTTCCTATTGTTTGTTTAACTTTCATCAAATTATTTAATACTTCTGAGATTTAGTTTTTCTCATCAGTAAAATATAAAAATGCAAAGTAAAAGCATGCCAGTAATATCATCATTATTCTTACATGGCTCATGAATCATAATCATGTTAGCATAGTTTTGTTATATGAAACAACATATAGAAATCTGTTTTTAGATTTAAAAATAATAAACATTTATTTGTGGAATTTTGGGTTGTATTTTCATCTCTCCCATCCCAGCAGGGCAAGACTACAACATCATTTCTCATGTCAAGTTTTGACTCACACAAAACTAAATTACTTCCTTTTCTACAAATATATCTATGAATGATCTCCTTAATTCAGATATGTTCCTAAGAATTGTACGTGGATTAATTTGTTAAAGTTTCACAAATTTAGGAATTAATTTGTTATTATAATCCTCATTTTAAAGAGGCAAAAACTGAGGTATCCACAGAAAAAATAATTCCTCCTACTCAGTTTTTTTCAAAAGTAGAAAATTAATAAATTGAAGAAGAAACTCAGACTCCATATCTATCATACTAATCAATACGCTATCTAGTTTTAAAATCTAGAATTAAGAATAGGTCTTACCTACTCTTTATAACTTAAAATTTTTGCCAGCCTATTTGGCAGTGCTGTGCCATTAATGGGGTAAGAATGCCACCTCTTAGAATAACAGCTGATGGGTTACAGTATAGGTGGAACACTTTGCATGACTGCTCTTGTAATTTTTATAATAATCTGATAGTATCTATTTTAACTTTTTTGATAAAGATTGAGAAACTTTAAAAACTAAGAAATATTCTTCTAATCATACAGCTAGTAAGTGAAGGAGCTGCATCTCACATCATTGACTGTGTTTCCAACCGTTACTGCACCATCTCAGTATGTTGAAGATAATACGTAAAAAAAAGAATAACCATCTCTACATTATCTGTCATATTCTGAAATATAAAATAGATTAAATGTATGCAAGCTTTATGATAAGAACAATTACCAAAGCAAAAAATTGAATATTCACCACTGTGTTTTAAAGGGTCCTTCAAGAATTTGCCATCTTTTCTATAGTAGCTGAGAATTTTAACTAAATATCTGTTCTTGAGAGTTAAAGTAGGAAGATTTAGATTCACTATTTTTAAGTCTGCCTTATACAGAAGAGTATTGAAAAGAGAAAATGAGATCAAATATATTAATACATTTTAATGCCTTAAAATGACATAAAATAGAATAATTTACTATGACTTAAGAAGGACGTGTAGGTGAGATTTAACTGAGTTTTTGTTAGAAGTTAGAAAACCAATTGTTTTCATTAAAAGTAAGGATTGTGAATGAATTGAATGCATATTTACTAAGGAGTAATAAGATTGCTTAAAAGGTAAATGAAAATTACTACTAGGAAATTAATTTTAAATAACTTCCTAAGGCATAATCACCATATATTTTTATTAAGTAGACCTATAGAAGGGCAAATGAGTGTGCTTTAAAAAAAGACCAACATTTGGTGACAGAGGATGCTATGATCCTACTTTACAAAATGTATCTTTGGATTATTTCTGTATGAAATAGTATCTGACTCAAAAGTAAGACTATTTTTTTTCCAAACTGGAATAACCAATAAGAAACATCTATAGTTTGTCCTGAAATCATTGGTGAAAATTATTTTAACCACAGAAAGTTGTGTGTGAGAGAGAGAGAGAGAGAGAGAGAGAGAGAGAGAGAGAGAGAGAGAGAGAGAGAGAGAGAGAGAAATGCTGAGGATTGCTGGGGATTGAACCCAGAGACATTCTACCTCTGAGCTACATCTCCAGGCCTATTTATTTATTTGTTCATATTCATTTATTTATTTTGGTGGTACTGAGGATGGAACCTAGGGTCATTCTACACCTGCAGCCCTATTTTACTATTTTATTTTGAAACAAGGTCTCACTAAGTTGCAGATGGCCTCATTAAGTTGCTGAGGCAGACTGTGAGCCTGCAATCCTACTATCTCAGCCTCCCGGGTATTTAAATGGAGATATGTTATAGTTAGATATAAAATGTCCCGCCGGGCGTGGTGGCGCACGCTTGTAATCCCAGCATTCGAGAGGCTGAGACCAGAGGATCCGGGTTCGCGGCCAGCCTCAGCTACCTAGTGAGGTACTCCACAACATAGTGAGACTCGGTTTCAAAATAAAAAGAATAAAAAGTAGGGCTGGGGGTATAGCTCGGAGGTAGAATGCCCCTGAGTTCAATCCCCAGTACCGCAAAAAAAAAAAAAAAAAAAAAAAAAAAAAAAAAAAAAAAAAAAAAAAAAAAAGATATAAAATGTCCCCTAAAGAGCTTGTTTATTAATATCCAGGGTTGATATAATTGAATCATGAGGATTGTAATCCCCAAAGCAGATAAATCCATTGTAGTGGATTTACCTGGGTGATACCCAGTAGGCCAGTAGGGTGTGGCTGGGGGAGGTGGTCCCTGGGGTGGGGCCTTGGAGATTATATATATATGGTTTCTCCTCCCTGGCTCTCTCTTTCTAGTTTCCAGCCTCCAGGATGTGAGCACAGTCCTTGTGCTCTTCCTTTCTTCACTTTTTGTCCACATGCCCTGACATTCGCAGTCCCTGGCTTCACATGGACTGAACCCCAAACCATAAGAAATGAAATTTTCTTTCTTTAAGCTGCATGGTCAATCATTAGATTACAGATGCAAGAATGCTGATGGATTACAAGAGGTAACTTAAGATCTAAAGTTGACCAAACCTAAAACAGACCCAATAACCCAAAAGAGAGTAACAAGTGAGATTTGAGGAGTTCTTATGATGAGTTTATAGAGCAGCAATTTTTAATTCAGGGCTATGAAGGAAATATGCTTAAAGCAGATTCCCATACTATTCTAATAATCACTCCTGGGCACTGTGGTTGCATCTCTACACTGGATACTAGGAACTAGAAGCTACAACCATTATTAATGTTTCCTTTCTAAAGGCAGATACCTATGCTACCTATGCTTATTTTCTAATAAGACAATTATCTGTAGAACTTGCTTAATTATGCTCATTTCTAAACTGAAATCTCATGTGAGACCCGCTACACACACACAGATGTGTAATGTGTGTGTGTGTGTGTGTGTGTGTGTGTGTGTGTGTGTTGGGTTACATAATAATAAAGATTTGACAGATGTAATTAGGCTTTTGGACAATACAATGAATTTCTATCTTGTATAATCTGAAGGGGCTCCAATGTTATCGCATAGCTTATAGAACACAGAAAACTTTGGAGAAGTAACTGAAAATATAGGCAAAGAGAGATCTGAAGCACAAGGTAGACTATATCCTGCACAACTGGGTTGAAAAATTGAAAAAGGAAACCTAGAGCCCAGGAATGCAGTAGGTTTTGGCACTTGTAGCTGGCCTGCTGACATCTAGACCATGGTGACCTCAGTCAGACAACAGAAAGGAACTAAATTCTGCCAATCCTGTGTATAAGCAAGAAAATGAATTCTTCCCTTGGGCATCTAGAAAGGAATGTAACTCTAGAAACCTTGAATTTAGGCCCATGAAATCTGTAATGAATGTTTGTTCTATGGGTCTTTAAATTAATAAATGTGTGTTGCTGTAAGCTAGTAAGTGTGTAGTAATTTTTAAAAAACCAATAGAAGACATGGATATCTCTATTTTATATACTTGTGATTTACACTTGTGATTTATTGTATATTATTTTATTTGACACTCCAAGATAAGAAAAGAGGAAACTGGAGTTTTTCTTTACATACTTCCTCTCTGGTCTCTCCTCATCTCTGAGCATGAGACTGATATACACACAGTTTACATAGTTAAGATAAAGGGTAGCTATAGTCTCATGATAATATATAATCTCCACACTTCTACATTTATAATACCAAGAGAATCCATAGTTGGCTTTAAAATTATGATAAAACATCCTACATCTTACCTATGGATGACTGTGTCAGAATTTATAGACCAAAAATATATATTATTTAAAACACTTTGATAATATAGATATGATTCAATGAAAAACAATGAGTATTAGAATAGCTCCTTATATAGAGAAGTAAAAGACCTCTTCCATAAAAATTATATTCCATTGAATTTATACTTCATATTTGGTCCATTACTTGTACTAATATCAAATAAATTGTCCCTCTTGACATTCCACTTAAGTGCTCTAACAATATTTATCAAGTGCCCATCCTATAACAGATATCCATCAAATAATAAAACACATGCCCCATTTACTTCTGGGGCTTATTTAAAATACAAAATTTATTCCATGTCTTAATTTACTTCATAATTGAATAATTCATTACTTTTGGGGATTTTCATCTCACTTCATTTCATTTTGGCAGATATGTATACAGTAGTTACTATGTCATTAAAAACTTTCATTTTTATTATATAATTAATTGAATTTTCTACATTCTCATTTCTAGGCCTGACATTTGTTTTCATTTAATAAAATACAAGCATTGTCTTGAACTGTATGGAATCCTTTTTAGATTTCCCATTCTTAAATTGTCAATTTATTTTCACTTCCTGTGATTTATCTCAGAGTAGTTTATTTTCTTCAAAAGTCAAGAGTAAAGCTGGGCATGGTGGTACATGCCTATAGTCTCAGCTATTCAGGGGGGCTTAGGTAGAGGGATCTCCCAAGCCCAGGAGTTCAAAGCCAGCTTAGACAAGATAGCAACTATGTCCATTAAGAAATAAATGCATACAAATCAGAGTTAAAAACAAACTCATAGCTTATTTCAGCTTTGAGTAAATGTCTTATTTTCTACTTGTTTTCTTTTTAATCTAGAATCTCTATTAATATTTTGTTGGTCCTGTGATTGTGATATGTTGTCTCTTATGATCTCTCATATATTGCAACTTTGTGTTTGCTCTTAATTCTAAACCTCAGTATTTTTCTCAAAGAATCAATTATATTTTTTAATTTTCATGAAATCTTTCATTGTTCTCTAATTGCTATTTCTTCATAATATTTACTCTGGTTGAGTTAAAAATATTATCTTTTTATATTTCTCTAGTTAATTTTTTTATTTGCTTCTTTTTATTTTTATTTTTTAAAATTATATACCTTCCTCAGAATTTTCTGTGTCTTCTGTGATTGGCTTATTTGTAGTTGGTAAACCTGTTTTTTTGTTGTTGTTGTTGTGTTTTCTTCTTCTCATTTTTCTAAGTATGTGGTAACTTTTTGATGTTCAGTTATATTGTTGTTTTTGTTTAATTTAGGTTGCGGTCCTAGTTTTTTCTGCACATATGGCCATTTCTTTGACTAGAGAACTATCTGCATATGCCTCTGCATTACCAAGCTTGGCACAATGACATGTTTTGTTTTAGGGTTCAGGTGAGCATATCTCCTCTCCACCAAAAAATAATGACCAAGCTGCCCATCACAGAACCACACGCCTAGGCAGCAGCCACATTCTGAAAATTCAAGCTCAATCTTGCTAGCTGTTTATTGAGTTTTCTATCTAGAGAAAAAGACATATGATGTGGACACTTCAGAGGTTGTAGACAGTCAGGAGACATCTCAGTAAGAATGTGCAAGATGGTGAATGGAAGTCATTAGAGAAAATGTTAAAACTTTGAGAGAGCTGATATTTTTTTACCAACTTGCTTTTTCATTTTTCCTAGAAGAACAGTAACAGTCAATAACTTCCATCATCTCTTTTTATTATTTGAAATATGCAAAGGATACTTCTTTTCTTGTACAACTTATTATCCTGCAGTAAAATCCCCTAAGCTAATTTCCATGAACATTACAGCTAATTAAATATATATACATGTACATGTCTGTAATATAGTTAATATAGTTCATGCATATTTTTTTAAATGACAAGAAATGATATGATATAAATTGTTAAATATTAATCTAGTCTATATTATTTCTCTGTGAAAATATTTTAGAATTTTGGATCAGTCAATATTTTTGCTCGCCACAATTGTCCCACATACTGACAGTTATATAGCATCTCTGTTCCTCATCTTTTATGTTCTCCCTCTTTGTCACTCTGACAACCCCTAACAAACTTTCACATAGAAACATCTGGCTTCATTATTTTGAACCAGGTATAGTCATAATAATAGACAGCATGTATTTTCTTTGTATAACTGTATTGTAAATGATTTAAGTGCAGGAATCTGTCTTTCTTTCTTTCTTTCTTATCTTTTTTTTTTCTTTTCTAGGTACTAAAGATTGAACCCAGGGGAATTCTGCCTCTGAGTTACACACATGACTCTTTTTATTTTGAGGTTCTTGCTAAGTTGTTAGGGTCTTGCTAAATTGTTGATGCTTCCCCAGAAACTGTGATACTCCTGTCTCAGTCTCCCAAGTACTGGTGGGAGTACAGGCTTGTACCACCACACCCAGCTGTGTTAGTTTTAATTTTTCAAGTAACACTCAGAATATATTTGACAAATTCTAATCACATGTATAAATTCCATTGAATAATTATTGTTATAATAATTATGAAATAATATTTGTAGATTATTTTATAAAACATAGTCAATACTGGATTCTGTCTTGTAAATACTGCAACATATGACAAAGTTACATAATTTAATGTGATCTTTGAAAAATAAAAGAGTGACTTTGAAAAGGAAAATATCTAAACAACTGAAATGAAAAATCCATATGAGAAAAATATTTTGGTGAATATTTGTGAAAATTTAGAGTAGAATTTCTATTTCAAAAATGATACTATAAGCAAAAAGCATAAGTGAGAGTTCAATATATTTAAACACAAATAGATTATAATTTTTTTATTCAGAAATTACTGGAAATAATATGAAAAATATTGCCAACATAATTGATAATTATTTGTTATTACTATATCTATATACCTCTGGATTTGAGTATTTTTAAAAATATTTCTTATATTTAAAAAAATTAAGTTTATTTGGATAAAAAATCTGTCTGTTCAATGAAACAAGTGGGGAGTTCAGGAACTACTCAACTAAAGGAGACCCTATTTACTCTTCTATATATCTAGAGAAGTGTACAAGCCTCATAAAAGAGGCCCTGGAGCCTCACTTTTCTTATTTTGGTTTATAAATCAAACTGAGATAATGCAAATGTTCTTTTAAACATCTATAAAACTGTTATGTGATGGATTATATTTTCAGCTCTGGAAAATAAATTATAAGACTTGCATTTTAGTTCCATTTATTCCACACACTACAAGTTTTACTTTAACCAAATTATTCAGTATGTTTTCTTAATTACCAATGTACTATTTATAAAGTTTTTCTAAATAGAGAGTTTGTTTTATAGTTTAAACTTGTACTTTACTTGGTAATATTGGATTATGTTGTAATCAAAGCTGCAGTTTAATTACTATCATTTTTAAACAATCTAAACATATTTTAGATTCTGGGAAACACGTTATGGAAATATGGAAAACATTATTTCCATATATATAATCATTATTTCCATAAATACACACAGACACACACACACACACACACAGTGTATGTCTCCTCTGGGTCAGACTCTATCTAGATATCAAAGATGTAACAATTAAGAAAGAAAGGTCACTGGTCACTGTGATAGAGGAAAGTAAATAGAATGTATATTTTAAAATTCATGATTAACTATGATGGTGTGTGAAGGTATTACTACCAATTTTACTAACATGTAGGTAGGGAGAATGGGGTAGTGGGATGGGATATGAAGAGAAATATGCAAAGAGCTGTGTACATGCATTTTCATCACATTGGGACCTCACTATGATATATAATTGCAATGCACTAACAAAATATTTTTTTAAGTTCTTTAATAAAAAGATTTTCAGGCTTTAATTAATGGGTGAAGGAAACCTTAGTGCTCCTATGAAGCAATAAAGTAGAGAAAAATAGCAGCTGATGCAGACCAACTAGTTCTTCCTACCATGTTGCTGTATCCAGAGCTGAGATTAGCCTTGATGGTCCAAGAAGTAGGATGCAGCTGCTATTGCTATCACTCAAAGAGACTTAAAATCCAGACAATTTTTCATATTTAAGTGTTTTTTTTTAATCTGCCAAATGCAAATAATCAATTGTGGTTGCTCTGACTTCAACTAAAAAATAATTCAGTTTTTCTATGTGGGAATACGAGTTTGAAGTATTCTATAGGACCCATTGGCTGCTGTTTGCCTATTTGTATCCCTTTCATTTTCTTCTCTTGCCTTATTGCTCTGGCTACAGTTTCAAGCACTATATTGATAGTTGAAGTGATAAGCTCCAACTAACCTGAGCCTCCAGGGTATCTTAATTTAATGATACAACTCTCCTGGTTTTATGTATTGACATGCTTGCTCGTGTTATTCTATATGTCATAATGGCTGGCCTTAGCTATTAACTATGACACCAGTCTTGACTCTTTCCTCTTCTATAGTAGCTCCTTCTTAGAAGCTCCTTGGCCTTTCACTAGTTATTCTAGTTCATGTCTTCAGATCATCTCACTTCACTAGAAATGTTACAACTAAATTGGATTTCAAAAAGAGTGTGGTAGACGTCTTCAAACTTTTCTTCCCATGGGATTCTTTAAACCTTATACCATCCTAGTCATCATAAAATCCTGAAAAAATGAGGGGGAGAGGAGAACATGTTTTTTTTTATCAAGTCCACAACATCTCATTACAACCTTTCTCCAGAACAAAAAAAGCTCTTGTGTAAGTGTGATATTTAAAATGTGTAAAAACTCTCCTAGTACAGGCACTGACCTATCAGACTTGGATCTAGTGCAACATTTCTGACTTGATGGCTTGTCATATCTATATGTCAAATATATACATAACTAAACACTATCATTCATGAAGTGCTTTACAAGATTATTCTATAAATGGTAAAATCCAACACATATTCATGTTAAAAGCACTGCAGAAAATCAGAATAGAAGGAACTTACCTGAACATCATTAAGGCAATGCACAACAAACCCAAAGCTAACATACTGAATGGGGAAAAACTTTAAGAATTTCCTTTAAAATAAAATACAGAACAAAGATGCCCATTATCACCACTCATTTTCAATATAGTGCTTGAAACTCTAGTCAGAGCAATAAAGCAAGGGAAGAAAATCAAACGATTACAAATAGGCAAAGAACTGAAATTGTTTCTATTTGCAGATGATATGATCCTATACTTAGAAGATCCAAAAAATCAAACAAAAGACTTCTTGAGCTAATTAACAAATTCAGCAAAGTAGTGGGATACAAAATCAATCTACAAAGCTCAGTAGCTTTCTATATGCCAACCAAAAATATACTGAAAAGAAATCTGTAAAAGAATTCCATTCACAAAACCTTTAAAAACAATAAAATACCCAGGAATAAATCTAACTAAGAATATGAAAGACCTCAATGATAAGAAATATAAAACAGTAAACAAAGAAATTGAAGAAGATCTTAGAAGATGAAAAGATCTCTCTTGCTCTTAGATAGGCAGAATAAATATTATCAAAATGGACATTCTACCAAGGGTGCTCTGTAGATTCAATTTAATCCCTGTTAAAATATCAATTTCTTTCTTGTCAGAGCTAGAAAAATCAGCCCTAAAATTTATTTGGAAAAACAAAAGATCCAGAATGGCTGAAACAATTCTCAGCAATAAGAACCATGCAGGAGGCATCACAACTAACTGACTTCAAATTATTCAACAGAGCTATAGTATAAAAACTGCACAGTATCCTCACAAAACAGACACATAAACCAGTGGGACAGAATAGAAGATATAGAAACAAATGCACACACTTATAGCATATTTATTTTTGAAAAAGGTGCCAAAAAGACATACTGGAGAAAAGACAGCCTTATCAACAAATGGTTTGTCCCTTTGTAGAAAAATGGAATTAAACTTATACTTCTCTTCTAGCACATGAGTCAATTCAATATTGATTAAAGACCTAGAACTTAGACCAGAGACTTTATTTTTTAATTTTATTTCATTTTATTTTATATTTTGCAGTACTGGGGACTGGACTCAGGGGCATTCTACCTCCAAGCTATACCCACATCCTTATTTTTTATTCTTTATTTTGAAACAGGGTCTCACTAAGTTGCGGAGTGACTCACTAGGTAGCTGAGGCTGGCCGCGAACCCGGATCCTCAGGTCTCAGCCTCCCGAATTACAAGCATGTGCCACCACGCCCAGCTTGACCAGAGACTTTAAAATTAATAGAGGAGAGCATAGGACCAACACTCTAACATGTAAGTACTCATAGAAACTTCCTCAATAAAACCTCCAAAGTTCAGGAAATTAAAACAAGAATTAATAAATGGGGTGGCATTAAACTGAGACATCTCTACTCAGCAAAGGAACCCATCAAAAGTCTAAAGAGAGAGCCTACAGAATGAGAGAAGATCTTTGCCAGCTATTTCTTTTATAGAGAACTAAATCAATAAAATACAAAGAACTTAAAATACAACACTTAAAAAAAAAATCAAGAAATGGACAACTATAATGTGCCAATAAAAGTATAACATAAAGAGAAATGGGCAACTGAATTAAATGGAGGCTTCAAAAAAGAAATACAAATGACCAACAAATATATGAAAAATGTTCAACATCATTAGCAATCAGGGAGATGCAAATCAGAACTACACTGAGGTACTATCTATCCACAATTAGAATGGCAATCAAGAATATAAACAATAAATGCTGGCTAGGATACGGTGAAATGGTAGCTCTTATACATAGTTGGTGGGATTACAAATTAGCACAGCCATTATGGAAATCAGTGTGGAGATTTCTCAGAAAACTGGGAATGGATCCACCATATAATCTAGCTATACCACTCCTGAGTATCTTTCCAAAAGGATTGAAATCAGAATATTATAGTAATACATGTATAGCCATGTTCATTGCAGCACAATTCACAATAGCCAAATCATTGTACCAACCTAAGTGTCCATCATCATATGAATGGATTACAAAATAATGGGATGTACACAGTGGAATTCTACTCAGCAATAAAGAACAAAATTATGCCATGTGCAGGAAAAGGGATGGACCTGGATAACATTATGTTAACTGAGATTAGCCAGTCACAAAAAGAAAAGGGTCATATATTTTCTCTCATATGCAGAAGCTAAGGAGTAATCAGTATACAAGAGGAGATAATGGAGGAGGAATCTCAGTGGAGTGATGGTGAAAGTATAAGGGAGGGTGGCAGAGGGAGGACTGAAGCACTGACACTGAAGTTATGTGCATATGTAAAATTACTAGTGCCAACTTCAAAATCATGTATGTGGAAGGGGAGGGTATTTGGAGGAAAACAGAGGGAAGTTCACCAAGTGCTGTGTACATGTGTGACCCCATCACTCTTGACTACATAATCATGTGAGATTACAGTGCACCAATAAAATTATTTTAAAAAGAAAGAAAACAGTAATAGTCTTGAAATGTCAGTGTTTTATTTTCAATCTAAAAATAATAAATCCAGTAAATGACTATTTTTTGAACTTTCTCCTTCAACAAAAATGTGGTAAAAACATGTGGAGTAGTAGAAGGCACTTTGAAGAAAAAAAAAAAAAAAGAAAGAAATATTCTAGATACGTGGTTCCAGGAAGAATTTGTAAAGGAACCAATGTCACATTTAAATTTAGAAAAATCAATAGGGCAAGGCCATAAAGAATGAGGACTGGAAAATTGATATAAATGTTGTTCACAAAGACCTCAAAGTGAGAGGCCATAAGGTGTTAGATAAGCAACGATCACTGAATGTAGCAGGGGTACAGAGTTCAGAAAGGGCTGTTATTAAAAAATGATACTAAGCCGGGTGTGGTGGCGCACGCTTGTAA
>PVLC010010726.1:37576-49554 GCA_004027655.1 Graphiurus murinus
ACCGCAAAAAAAAAAAAAAAAAAAAAAAGATACTAGAATTATTAAATTACATCAGATTATTAAAGCTCTTGGAGGTAATGAAAGAGTTTGGTTTATATTATGAATTAAGTAAAAGTGATATATCTTAAAGATACAAAAATAATAGAATAAAAATTTGCAGTTTAAAAACTTTATAGTAACCGGGCATGGTGGCGCACCCTTGTAATCCCAGCATTTGGGAGGCTGAGACCTGAGGATCCGGGTTCACGGCCAGCCTCAGCTACCTAGTGAGGCACTCTGCAACTTAGTGAGACCCTGTTTCAAAATAAAGAATAAAAAATAGGGCTGGAGGTATAGCTCGGAGGTAGAATGTCCCTGAGTTCAATCCCCAGTAACGCAAAAAAAAAACCAAAAAACAAAACAAAAACAAAACCCTATAGTATAAAAAAACATCTAGATATTGTATAAGAATTGAAACAAGGTGATGAGGTTAGGAGCATATTTTATGACATGGCTTTGGGCTGACAATCCTTCTGAGATTTGCTTCAGGAATTGTGATTGTTGAGGAATGCCTCAGTTTATAAATACATGTTATAATCTGTGCAAGTGAATTCTCATTAAAACAGATCAATAGAGATGATTCCTCCCTTATTCATCTATATATTTATGTCAGGCTTTTGGGGAATGGTGGTTGTTATAAGCTCACATTGGGAGGACAAAATATTGTTTTTGTTAACAAATAAAGAAGCTTAACATTCTTTGCATGTGAAGCAAAATATAATCATAGATGGAGAATGCTTTAGATACTGGAGATAGTCATCAAAATCTATGGGACAAGCCGGGCGTGGTGGCGCACGCTTGTAATCCCAGCATTTGGGAGCCTGAGACCGGAGGATCCGGGTTCGCGGCCAGCCTCAGCTACCTAAGTAAGGCACTCCGCAACTTAGTGAGACCCGGTTTCAAAATAAAGAATAAAAAATAGGGCTAGGGGTATAGCTCGGAGGTAGAATGCCTCTGAGTTCAATCCCCAGTACCGCAAAAAAAAAAAAAAAAAAAATCTATGGGACAAAAATTTCAGTCCTTAGAGGTGAGGTAAGATGATCAATGGAAAACAGTATATCATTGCTCATGGCCACATGTAATATAAACATTTCTTGGATAAGTAACACACTTTTGTTGTGAGTTAAATTTATTTCATTTTAGTTTTATCACTTATTAATTACAATTACAGGTCAATTCATTATCCATCCTTATTATCACACCTCTGCTCACCTTTATTGAAAACTATTCCTACCTCCCACATTTGACATGGGATTTCGCTGATGAATGAAATATTAAGGACCCAGACTCAGCATAGCAGGAGATATGTCTTTGTGGGAAGAGAAGAGAGTTCAGGTCAAGAACTGAACTATTATGAAGTTAGTCTGTGTGAAGTAAAAAGACTGATGATCATGTAGGCCATAAGTTCCAAAGAAGCTTATTTGGATAGACTTCAGGCAATTTATTCACATTTACCTTCAGAATTCTTAAATTTGGATGTATGGTATTGGAACTTGTAATAGTCTGGGAAATCTGAATTAGGATAATCAGACTAAACATATTATTTTATGAAAAATATTCAAGCTGGACAGGTAAAGTTTTTTTTTCTTTTTCTGGCATTGCTTCTATCAGCTCTATTGTCATCTCTGTAATGATTTCCTCATTTTAAAATTTTAGAGTAAATATCACTTCCAGTCCTTCCCATCCTTGAATAAAGTGATTCTACATTATAGTTTAGGAAAAATATATAAAACATACATATGCAAATATATATAAAATGTATAAAAATAACATGTATTAAACTTTTGGATATGCATTTTATTTGTGTAAGTATTTTGGTAAGCTAAAGGAATAATATTAAATTATATTTATATAAAGAAGAAAAAGATCCAGATTGAATGAAAAGGCACTATAATAAAAATATGAGTATATAACTATCAGCAAAATGCAATCACTGACATAACCTTAAGATATAATTCAAATTTATGTTTTTCTTTTTCTTTTTTGGTACTGGGGATCAAACCTAGGATGTTGTGCTTACAGGCAAGCATTTTGCCACTGAGCTGAATCCCAGCCCACTCCCCCAATTTTTTTGCTTGACTATTTTTTTGTCATTTTTGTATAATATTGATTTCTACATAATGCTATTCAGTTTTTATTTTCGCTTGGAAATCTATGGCCATCTCTAGATTTGTAAGTAAAAAGAATCACTTTTTTAAAGAGTATTTTTTTTTAGTAAGTCATAGTAAAATATGAACCTAATTTTCCTCTTTTAATTTTTAATTTCAAAATACAGGCAGAAATTGAAATAACCTAATATATTTAGAAAATTATAAAACACCTGAATGCTATGACTATTCTGAGCTTTAAATGATTATCTCACAAAAGAGTATGTCTGATCAGAGACAATTTTTCCAAAACTGTTTTGCTTTGAACATTCCCTAAATTATGATATTGCAATTAACATGATTATTAATTTGATTCAGGCTAGTGGAAAACAGTCATTTGTCATTGTTAATATATTTATGAAAATGACTGTAGAAGTCAAAAACAAAATGTCACACATATTAAATGAGAGCACTTGCCCACCTCATTTGTTTGCTTTTCTTAGGTGCTATATTTGTTTCTTTTTCTTTTTCTTTTTCTTTTTTTTAAATACAGCTCAAGGCACTGTCAGGTCACTGGATATATAGGATATTCTGTGCAAGTAGATCTCTTATCTTTATTATTCAACTAATCAGAGAATAAGGATATTTTATTTGTCAAGAATGATCCCAAAAGCACAGTAGTGATATCCCCATTAGTGCACAGAAGTCCATAATTGGATGAAGTACCCCAGCTTTGAAGAGGTTAGTTATACCTGTTTGAAATATTCTTGCAATGTGTGCTTATTTTAAATGAAGCACATTGTCAAAAATTTTAAATAAATGAGTATATTGTCTCATATAACAGTAAGTCCTGCTGGGCGGTAGCTGCCAAATTTGCTTAATAACTAATGACATTGGTAGTTCAGGTTCCTTCCATCCTTAGCTGTCAGCTTGGTGATCCCCATTGTGATGCAGAGCAGGGTTGGCCACAGCTGCAGGCATCATATTCAAGCAAAGTATTCCAATCAGTGGAAATGGATTCTCTTTCTCCCTCATCCCTCTAATTCTCTTTTTATCACACACACACACACACACACACACACACACACACACACACACACACAAATATATCTCCCAGAATCCTCTCAGCAGGTGTTTTCTCAAAAAAAATTTTTTGGCTGACATTGCATGGCTGACCCATTTGTAAACATATCACTGTTAAAGAAAGTGGAGTTGTTGTGATTGATTACATGTGGTTGTTCAGAGAGGAAGGTTGCCCAAATTTAATCGTGAGATTACACAACCAAGGAAGAAGGAAGTCAGCGACTAGTGGCCATAAGTCAGTTTAACAGAGCTAGCCCAACTTCAATATTTTACGTCAGTAGAAGAATGTTTAAACATTAAATAGAAGATATATTCTCTATTTTGAGAACTTAATATCTTTGAAACAGATCAATGGTGTATTTAAGGATGTGAAAGTTTATGTAGAGACAATATGTATATCAATCAGCTTAATAATGAAAAAGGACACCCAAATATTATAATGTATAGCATACAAAATGAACTTTAGCTAATGTAATATATCAATGACATTTTTGCTTCATCATATAACCAAATTAAAAAAACACTGTTGATGTGCTTTACATTTGTTATACAGTCTTTGAAATCTAGAATGTATTTGTACTTAAATCATGTTTTGAATCAGAATTAGCCACAATTCAAGTACTCACTAGATATACATAGCCAGTAGCTACGACATTGGAGACCCCAGTAAGTCTTTCTGGTAGCTATATGTTTTGTACTAATATGCCAATTTGATATCTCCAATTATCAGAAAATTATGTATAAGTGTTAATGATTCAGATATATTTAGGAGAATTTACAAAATTGTATCTAGATCAGTCATCTATCCTATTTCTGACCCGAATAATTTTAGACAAACTGTTTTCCAGTTCCATCCATTTCCCTGCAAATAACATGATTTTGTTCTTCTTTATGGCTGAGTAAAATTCCATTGTGTACATAACCCATGTCTATGGACATCTTGGCTGTTTCCATAGTTTGGCAATTGTGAATTGTGCAGCTATAAACATAGATACACATGCGTTGGTCTGATAGTTTGGTTTCCAATCTTTTGGGAAGATACCCAGAAGTGGTATTGCTGGGTCATATGGTAGGTTCATTTCCATTCATCTGAGGGTCCTCCATACTGTTTTCCAAAGTGGTTGCACTAATTTGCAATCCCACCAACAATATATTAGGGTTCCTACTTCTCCACACCCTCGCCAGCATTTGTTGTTGTTCATGTTTTTTATGATTGCCATTCTGATTGGAGTTAGGTGAAATCTTAAGGTAGTTTTGATTTGCATCTCTCTGATTGCTAATGATGTAGAACATTTCCTCATACATTTATTGGCCATTTGTATTTCTTCTTTTGTGAAGTGTCTATTTAGATCCTTTGCCCATTTTTTATTATAATTTTTATTGTAGTAATTCGTGCAATATAGCATACATCTTTGTTAAGTACTAGTTGTTAACAACATATTTGCACACAATTCTCATTTGACCCCTTCCCCAATTCCCACCCCATTCCCTCCCCCTCAGGTTCACTTCAGTGAGTGACCTTGATATGATTGTGTAAGTACATCATGTGCTTTAGGGTGTCCCTCTGCCCCATGCATCCACTACAATTAAATCAACTTCTTTGCTTATCGAGGATCTCTCCTTTTCATCTGGAGACCCTCCTATGCTCCATCTTCTCCCAAGCATCCACATATTAGGGAGAACATATGTTTCTTAACTGTTTGTGACTGACTAATCTCACTTAACATAATGTTTTCCAGTTGCATCCATTTCCCTGCAAAGAACATGATTTTATTCTTCTTTATGGCTGAGTAAAATTCCATTGTGTACATATCCCA
The DNA here is from genome assembly GCA_004027655.1 of Graphiurus murinus. Taxonomy (NCBI): domain Eukaryota; kingdom Metazoa; phylum Chordata; class Mammalia; order Rodentia; family Gliridae; genus Graphiurus; species Graphiurus murinus. The sequence goes on from PVLC010010726.1 coordinate 42,603, forward strand.
TAGTTTTGTATTTGCCCATTTTTTGATTGGGTTATTTGTTTTCTTAGCTGTGAGTTTCTTGCGGTACTGAGGATTGAACTCAGGGGCATTCTACCTTCGAGCTATACCCCCAGCCCTATTTTTTATTCTTTATTTTGAAACCAGGTCTCACTAAGTTGCAGAGTGCCTCACTAGGTAGCTTAGGCTGGCCGTGAACCCAGATCCTCTGGTCTCAGCCTCCCAAATGCTGGGATTACAAGCATGCGCCACCACGCCCGGCTAGCTGTGAGTTTCATGAGTTCTCTGTATATCCTAGATATTAGACCTCTATCAGAAGAATAGCTGGCAAAAATTTTCTCCCACTCTTTGGTCTCTCTATTGAGGTTCTTGATAGTTTCCTTTGCTGCACAGAAGCTTTTCAGTTTAATGCAATACCATGTGTTGATCTTCCTTTGAGTTACTTGTGCTCTTGGGGTCTTGATGAGAAAGTTTTAACCTGTGCCTATATGTTGAAGTGTTGGTCCTATGCCCTCTGCAAGTAGGTGCAAGGTCTCCGGCCTAACTTCCAGGTCTTTGATCCACCTTGAGTTGACTCTTGTGCAGGGTGAGAAAGTGGGGTTTATTTCCGTTTTCCTGCATAGGGTTAACCAGTTTTGCCAACACCATTTGTTGAAGAGGCTATCCTTTTTCCAGTGTATATTTTTGGCTCCTTTGTTAAAAATCAGTTAAAATGGGGTTTTACTAAGTTGCCAAGGACTTCACTAAGGTGAACCTGCAATCTTCCTGTCTCAGCCTACCAAATACTAGGATTACAAGAGTGCACCACCATGCCTAATCACTTCATCTATAAAATGGAGATAATGGCCCAACCTAGTAACAATGTTATCTGATTGTTATGAGCATTATGCAAAATATAAAACACATAGCATCTTATCTGGCGAAAAGAGCTCAATAAATATAAGCAATAACAATAAATCAGTTAAATTAGTTGTTGAATATAGATTAAAAGCAAAAGTTGTCTGAAATATTTTTATTCTTTCCAAAGCTGAATATTACTATTTGCATATTCATAATCAATATTTTAACACTATTCTTCCCAATGACTAAATTTAAGTAGCTTGTGTATAGGGTTTTAAATCCTTCTGAGCGACTAATATATAATTTGAGAAAGTATAAATTTTGATTATATCTGAGTTTATTCTTATTATATGAGTCATAGGATATCTAAGAAGTATTTCTCAGAAATTGTTATTTTTCTTTAACAGAGAGGTGAACAGACTGAAGTCATAGCATACATTTCTCAGTACTCATTTAATTAACTTAATACTCTAGCTTTGTGATAACTGCATGGTTTTTAAATACTGCAGAATATTTTTCCAGATGAATTCTACACAAGGTCACACCTGGAAAAACAAGGTAATAAATCTTTTTCAATCAGATTTACTTTACTAAATAACTCAAGATCTAGTCTGATAGAAAAATTAAATTTTGATAGCATAGAATCTTACTCATTATTGTTCTATGATCTGTTGGCTGCATGGCTAAAATAAAGTAATATTGTGGGTACTGTGAGATCTGACTGTGAGGTCTAGCCATTAGGTCTTGCCAGAGGAGACTAACATGAAAAGGGACCCAAGAAAAGGCATGAAAGAAAGAGAAATGCCCCTGACCATTACTCTGCCTCAGATGACTTGGTCACCAGCCCACCATCCAGCAGCATACATGACTACTCATGTACCTCCAGCCTTCCTTGCCCCATGAAAAGCTCCTAGTCTGTAAGGAAGAGGGAACCTGACTCTTATAGACTCTCTTTCCCAGTCAATCTCCCCTACCAGGCTTTACCCCAAATAAAACCTGTTCTGGTCGATAGAGTCATATTTCCTTTGTCCTCATATTCCCCGACAATATCACTATGAAATTATTGTGTCTTTTGTCATAATATGGCTCTTGAAAGCTAGGGACATAGTATAATTTCAAAAAATAATTGTGGCATAAGAAATAAAATTGGCTGAAAATGGTGGGGAAATTTTAAGTAGATCAAATTCAGAAATCTTGCTGTCACTACATTAAAAGTACTGATTGTATAATTAGCACTATGCAAAAAGAACTCTATTAAATATTTTGACAAAGATATTTTATGTCAATCAGTCAAAATGCACATCTTAAATGATTTGTTTGTAGAAGGAAAAGTACTAATTTACTTCAAATAGATGATCCATATTCTATTCGTCTTTTTTTTTTTTTCTTAATTAGTTATCACAGTACCGGAATACATTGCTTGAATGCATAGGTTGATAGACTGAGAAACAAATGGTGGAATTGATAGAAATACAAACATATTGAGTCTAATATAGTCCATTTTCATTATCTTTAAGATATATTTACTTGTTTACCAGTTAAGAATTAACATACAATTAGAAAACATTGCAAAGGACCTCATAATTGATAATTCAAAACAGACCCAGAAATACGTGGATAAAATGATACAGTATTTCCTCTAATTCATTGTAGGGGTTAGTGTTTATTTTGAATGTTACACAAAATAAGGATGTATATATTTTTGACGCTCAGGGCGTCTAGACATCTTAATCTGACCCTGTTCATTATGCAGAAAATGAGCCATGTATAGATTTGTGACTGATTGGCCATGAACAAATTAAAGAAACTACTTCAGGCCCCTCAAAATTATTAGGGCTATTAAGTCTGAAATAGGATACAGAAAATAAATGATCCCCTACTAAAGTCATTTCAGAGCTCCTGAGGAAAGAGTTGGACTGGGTCAGGACTGGAAAGTTTAACCAAGAAACTTAGGTTAAGTACAAGAGAAGCCAGTGCCAGACGCAAAAAGGTCATTCTCTGTACTCTTAATCTGTCTCTGTGTTCTTTTGCAAAGGGAGTATACAGTCATTCTTTATTTTATTATTATTATTATCATTATTGCCATCATTATTATTATTAATTATTTGTAGTGGGTATTGAACGCAGGGACATTCTACTTCTGAGATAGATTATATAGAGCATGGGATATCAAACAATTTTTATGATCTCATAAACAACTTGTTTAGACATGCCAGCAAATAGCTACAGAAACTTGTCTGGACATGTCAGCGCAGGGCGCAGACTGGCACATCTGTGCTTCAGTTGATAATGGATACTTGGATCATAAAATGCCTTCTCACCTCTGATGGACTGATGTCATTAATACATTTGGACTACTGACAGGAGTCTGCAAGGTTTGTTAAGCCTGGATGAGCTCGACAAAGACATTGGGAAACACCCAGAAAGTCCTATGAAGACACGGGCCTTCCTATGAGCGGTGCTGAGTTTTGCTTACAACACAATATTCTGCCCATGTTTATGACTCCGATCCAGCAACTTGCTCTGGTCCTGCTGTTCTCACTGACCAAGGATCAGTGGGACTCCAACAGCTGTACACCCAGACCAACTCTGAATCTCCTCTTCATTCCTGGACTTGGTTCTTTATTCTCTAATCCCTGTTTGCTTATATTGTATTACTTTGCTAATTAATTTAAAAGCTTTTAGTTTTAGAATTTCTGTGTTATGTAACACATTTATTCGACCTAAAATGTTAGATTTGCCACTGTGAAGTGTATTGTTTGATGCTCATTCATTGCTAATAGTCTTTGGCAAAGCAGCTGCCCAATATCTAAACTTAGACAATTTACTTAGACAATTTCCTGATAAGTTACTGTGTGCTTTAAGCTTAGAGTGTTGAATAAGCCTCATGACATTGTGAAAAACACAAATTGTGTGTGACATGACTTATTGATCTTAGGACCTTGAGGCTCCATTGCTCAACCCTATTTTTAATTTTTAAATAAGGTCTCTCAAGATTGCTGAAAGTCTTGCTAAATTGCTGAGGTTGGTCTCTGAATCTGCAATCCTCCTGTTTTAACTTCCTGCATACTGGGATTACAGGCATGCACCACCATACCTGCCTGTCCAGTCATTCTTGATCACAGTTCTTCAGTAGAAAGGCAGAAAGAGAAATCCAACAGCTTATACACGTTTCTTTTTTTTTTTTTTTTTAATCTTTTTTTTTGGTGTGTGTGTGGTCCTAGGGATTGAACTCAGGGGCAGTCTACCTCCGAGCTACACCCCCAGCCCTATTTTTTATTCTTTATTTTGAAAAAGGGTCTCACTAAGTTGCAGAGGGCCTCACTAGGTAGCTGAGGCTGGCCAAGAACCTGGATCCTCTGGTCTCAGCCTCCCAAATGCTGAGATTACAAGCGTGAGCCACCACACCTGGCTACACACATGTTTCTAAAAGTCTAGCAGAACATTCTCTGATTATGAGAGACTGGAGAGACCAGTATAAAACCACCTGTGAGTTTTGTTAATCAGAAAAAAAAAATACAAGATACTAATTAATTTTTCAATCTTGTTCTTCCTAGAAAGAGATTCAGGGATAAATGTTACCTAACTGTCCTTTAATTATAATGAATCTCTTTTTATTTTACCATTTATTTCATTATTTATATTCACTATAATTATCCCATAAGCACACATTATTTTTTCATATATTAGTATGCTATTAATTTAATAACATGTATTAATTATTAATAAATGTGGCATTATTCAGATCATATCTGAGAAGATTTGGTTAATTTCTGGACTACTTATGTTAAGTTGATAACATACTTTGGTGCAATAAAAATACTTTAAAAATTACTAATGAAGTTTTTGATCAAACAACCTAAGTTTCCAAGTCATTAGGGAGAAGGTTAACTAATTCATTAGTGATTATTAGGAGTACATGAGTATGAGATATTAATTAAGCCCCCCCCAAAAAGAAAATTAGTTTATTTAGTATTTGGCTTTCTTCATATGCTACAAAATTATTTTGTTTCAATTTTTCAATATAGTCTACTTATTGTTTTCATTGCTTCTCTGTGATCATTAATTTCATTGTCAAACATTTGCATGACATTTAATTGGAAGTAACTTGTGCATATTGTTTTGCCTCTTTCTCATACTAATGTGTAATAAATAGAAAAAAAACTTGTTTTCTAATTTATTTATTGATAATGAAAATCAGGTTTAGTTAATTTGATCAAAATCCAGTGAGTAGTAGAACAATTGGAATCTACCATAGACCATTTTATTTCAAACCATGAGCATTCTTTTTACCACATTTTCTATATATAATTTTCGTTCAATTTCTACAAGTTGAAAAGAGATTGATTTTCATTTTTGTGATATATTCATAGTTTAAGGATTATATTGATGAGAATAGAAAATACAAAAAATTGAAATTCATATTCTACATTATTGTTTCTGCTGTTTCTCAACTACATCAATCTTGCCAATATCATAAAATCAGTACACATCCACAATGCATTAATGTCCACTAAAATATTATTATTAATGTTTAGACTGAATAGAGTATTTCATGTTTCAATCTAAAGCTTCTAACTTTAGATAACAAGTTAATGTCATTTCTCCCCTTGGAAATATATTGCAAAAATATCATAACTTAGGAATTTAAGCATTGTACTTTATAAAATACTTGGGGATAAAATATAAATTAAAAAATAAAATATAATTTGTTTTTCAGAAATAGCAATTATTAATATTTAAATGCTATTTTAATATTTAAAATTAAGATTAAATATGTAATACTTTACATTCATATTTTATTGCATTTATTTTGTGTGTATATTATTTTAAAATATTTATAATATTTTACACATACTTTTGCACCCATATCACTCATGCACACATAAAGAAGTTTACATAATTAGAAACATTGTTTTAAATATAACCTTCCTCAATGAAAAACTTTGTTATTAATTTTTTAAAGAATTAAAAAGCTAGTTTTAGAACATAGCTCGGTGGCCCACACCTTTAATCCCAATTACTCAGGAGGCTGAGGCAGGAGGGTCTCAGTTTGAGGCCAGCCTCAGCTACTTAGTGAGGCTCTCAGCAACTTAGTGAAACCCTGTTTCCAAATAAAATATAAAAGTAGGTGTGGGTATAGCCCAGAGGTAGAATGTCCTGGGGTTCCATCCCCAGTACCACAAAAACAAATAAAAATTTAAAAAAATAAACTAAAAGTAAAAAGTTGCTCAGTGGTAGAGCACTTGACTAACATGCAAACCCCTGGGTTGGATCCCCAGCAACACACACACACACACACACACACGCACACACATGCACACACACACACACACACACGCACACATTTTTATTGCATATACTATATTATAATTTGAAGTGATAAGATTAATATAGCTATTCTTCAATGGCTGAAATTTAAATTACTTTTTTCAGTACAGGAATAACTCATTCTAAATCCCATTGTTCCTCTTCCCTGTCTAGTCTTCTAGAATCCATACTTTTCTCCTCTTCCTAAAAAGAGTGTTTTTCAAATTCATTCTTGATGATGTTACCTCCCTGATTTGTGACCATTTTTAAGATGTACTTTTAAGATTATTTCAGATCCTACAATGCGCTGCATGCACTGGCTCCTTGTTTCGTTACTGTTCTCACAATTTATCAGTTCTTACCATGATCCAACCACACTAGTCAAACACCTCACACCAGGGACTTCACATTCACTGTTTTTTTTTTTTTTTTTTTACCTTCACAGGTCTTATCCTAGTTAAAAACAGCTAGAATAGGAGCTAATATTTTTTTTAAATCCTGTGAAATAGGTTAAAAAATTCATTTGCTATAAACTGAATTATATTCTCTCCAAATAAAAATATCACAGTCCTAAAACCCCATGTCTGTATGGGAAATAAGGCTTTTGAAGATGTGATTAATGTTCAATGAAGTCATGAGGGCAGAGACCTATTGTGATAGGCTGGATGCCCTTATAAGAAGAGGAAAATAAGCCGGGCGTGGTGGCGCAGGCTTGTAATCCCAGCATTCGGGAGGCTGAGACCAGAGGATCCGGGTTCGAGGCCAGCCTCAGCTACCTAGTGAGGCACTCCGCAACTTAGTGAGA